>CAUPSL010000799.1:57500-59156 GCA_963514005.1 Raja brachyura | reverse complement strand
GGAGCACACCCTGTCCGTCAGCAGCGACTCTGGGAACTCCAGCTCGTCCGCCCGGACAGAGGAGCCGCCCGCACAGGCCCCGGGCCTCACCCCGGAGGAGCAGCACGAGCTGGACCGGCTGCTCAGTGGCTTCGGCCTGGGCGGGGTAGGCCCGATGCACGGCCTAGGACTAGGCCCCGGCACGAGCCTGGAGCCCCGGCACATCCTGGTGCCCGCCCAGGTGCACGTCAACGGTGAAGGGGCCGAGCGGGAGACAGACATCCTTGACGACGAGTTGCCGGGGATGGAGCCCGTGGTCCTGGGGGGCCGGTCGTCGTCCGATGGGGCCCTGCCCTCCCCCGGGTACCCGGGCCCTCTGCCTGCAGCCCAGGCCGGGCCCGAGAGCAACCCCTGGCTCCAGGCGGTCCTGCCGCAGGGTCCTGGTGTTCCCCGCTCCCTCTCCTGCGGCTCCCGGGCCCCCACCCTGCCCCAGGCCCCGGCCCGTAGTACCAGCAGCAGGCAGGCGGTGCAGAGGGGCCTTAGTGCCTGGCAGCAGCAGCAGCAGCAAGTCCCCACAGGCCCACAACACAGCCTCTCTGAGCCCAGCCTGGCACAGGCCCCACATGTCACCCGGGACGAGATCAGGGAATCAATCGAGGCCCTGGACTCCCTGATGCTGGGCCTGGGGGAGCCCATCTCACTGCCAGCCCTGGGGCAGTCTCCCTCACTCCCGGGCCTAGTGCAGGCTTCAACACTCTCAGGCCCAGTCCTACCGCAATCTCCCTCTTTCACAGGCCCAGGCCTAGTGCAGGCTTCATCACTCTCAGGCCCAAACCTGGGGCAGTCACCCTCACTCCCGGGCTTAGTTCAGACTTCATCACCCACACGCCCACTCCTAGTGCAGGCTCCCCTTTTCACAGGCCCAGGCTTGGGGCAGTCCCTTTCTCTCTCAGGCCCAGGTCTAGTTCAGTCTCCCCCTTTCACAGGCCCAGGCCTGGGGCAGTCGCCTTCTCTCTCAGGCCCAGGCCTAGTGCAGGCTTCATCAATCTCAGGCCCCGGCCTAGTGCAGGCTTCCTCTCCCTCAGGCCTGGCCCTGGGGCAGTCACCCTCACTCCCGGGCCTAGTGCAGCCAGGCTCTCTCTCGGGCCCCGCCCTGGGCCTGGACACCGCAGACAGGAGCCGGGGAACGACCAGCCCAGGCCCCGTCCCTGACTCTTCATCGCCGCCGACGCAGGCCCTCGGCCTGTGGAAGGCCCCGACCCCGGGCCCCAGCCCTGCCGACGCGGTGGACGGGCCTCAGGAACCAGAGGACTACAGCCTGGAGGGTCTGGTGGCCCAGCGAGTGGCAGGTAGGCCCAGACTCACGGGGGGGGGGGGGGCTAAATGGGGAGAAGGGGGAGAGGAAGAGAAAGGGGTAAACGGGGCAAAGTGGAGGAAAGTAGAGAGGGTGAGGGAGGGGGCGAGAGAGGAGAGGAGTGGGGAGGGGTGGGGTAGGAGTGATGAGCAGGAGAGGGGGGAGTGAGGGAAGGAGAGGATGAGGTGGGTGAGGGGGACGGGAGGAGAATGAGCAGTGATTAGGAGAGAGGACCGGGGGGGGGGGATGAGGGGTTGCGGTCTCTATCAGGGAGGAGCGAGAGGGGGGGGAAGAGGGGAGGGGAGGTGAGAGGGGAGGAGGGG
>CAUPSL010000799.1:37500-52500 GCA_963514005.1 Raja brachyura | reverse complement strand
CTGTACTGTCCTTTGTTGCACAATATTGGGCCGAAGGGCCTGTTTCCGTGCTGTACTGTTCAACAATGTATTGGGCTGAAGGGCCTGTTTCCGTGCTAGTACTCTACCATGAGATGGGCCGAAGGGCCTGTTTCTGTGCTAGTACTCTACCATGAGATGGGCCGAAGGGCCTGTTTCTGTGCTAGTATACCATGAGATGGGCCGAAGGGCCTGTTTCCATGCTAGTACTCTACCATGAGATGGGCCGAAGGGCCTGTTTCCATGCTAGTACTCTACCATGAGATGGGCCGAAGGGCCTGTTTCTGTGCTAGTATACCATGAGATGGGCCGAAGGGCCTGTTTCCGTGCTAGTACTCTACCATGAGATGGGCCGAAGGGCCTGTTTCCATGCTAGTACTCTACCATGAGATGGGCCGAAAGGCCTGTTTCTGTGCTAGTATACCATGAGATGGGCCGAAGGGCCTGTTTCCGTGCTAATACTCTACCATGAGATGGGCCGAAGGGCCTGTTTCCGTGCTAGTACTCTTCCATGAGATGGGCCGAAGGGCCTGTTTCCATGCTGGTACTCTACCATGAGATGGGCCAAAGGGCCTGTTTCTGTGCTAGTACTCTACCATGAGATGGGCCGAAGGGCCTGTTTCCGTGCTAGTACTCTTCCATGAGATGGGCCGAAGGGCCTGATTCCATGCTAGTACTCTACCATGAGATGGGCCAAAGGGCCTGTTTCTGTGCTAGTACTCTACAATGTTGGGCCAAAGGGCCTGCTGCATGACTCCATGCTCCCAAGACAATGAACATATCGTGCTTTGATCAGTGCGGGTGTCAGGGGTTATGGGGAGAAGGCAGGAGAATGGGGTTAGGAGGGAGAGATAGATCAGCCATGATTGAATGGCGGGGTTGGCTCGATGGGCCGAATGGCCTAATCCTGCTCCTATCACTTGTGAGCAGATTGTTTGTCGCTAGCGAGCCCCGGCAGCGGCTGGTGACACTTGTCCCCCTGCCTGCATTCCACGCATGGTCTGGAACAAGGCCTTGCTTCACTGTCCCGGCCCACAGTTCCTCCAGCTCCGACAATGGGCCCAGAGAAATGCGTGACCTTTTACAGAGAGTGGGACACACACACATCGCTCTGTGTGGCCACCCACACCCTCCCCGTCGGCAAGAGGCCGTCATCAGCTGCAGCTTCCAACACTTGCACCCTCTTCCAACCGACGGACAAGCACCGGCCTAACGTCGCAGTCTGTGACCAGCGAGGGACAGAGAGAGGGGCAGAGATAGAGAGGGGCAGAGATAGAGATAGAGAGAGAGAGATAGAGCGAGAGGGGCAGAGAGAGGGGCAGAGAGAGAGAGGCAGAGGGAGATAGAGATAGAGAGAGAGGGGCAGAGAGAGAGAGGCAGAGAAATAGAGAGAGAGAGGGACAGAGAGAGATAGAGAGAGACAGAGATAGATAGAGAGAGAGACAGAGAGAGAGAGATAGAGAGAGAGGGGCAGAGAGAGATACAGAGACAGAGAGAGAGAGAGATAGAGAGCGGGACAGAGAGAGAGGGACAGAGAGACGGACAGAGAGAGAGGGGCAGAGAGAGATAGAGAGAGAGAGAAAGATAGAGAGAGAGATAGAGAGAGAGAGAGAGAGAGAGAGATAGAGATAGAGAGAGATATGAGAGAGAGAGAGAGATAGAGAGAGAGAGAGAGATAGAGAAAGAGATAGAGAGAGAGAGAGAGACAGAGAGAGAGAGAGACAGAGAGAGAGAGAGAGATAGAGATAGAGAGAGAGAGAGACAGAGAGAGAGAGAGACAGAGAGAGAGAGAGAGAGATAGAGACAGAGAGAGAGAGAGACAGAGAGAGAGAGATAGAGAGAGAGACAGAGAGAGATAGAGAGAAACAGAGAGGGGCAGAGAGCGACAGAGAGAGACAGAGATAGATAGAGAGCGAGAGAGAGACAGGGAGACAGAGACGTTGGGACAGAGAAAGATAGAGGGAGAGAGACAGACAGAGAGAGAGAGGCAGATAGAGAGAGAGACAAAGATAGAGGCATATAGAGAGAGATAGAGAGAGACAGAGAGAGCCAGTGATACAGAGAGAGAGAGAGAGAGAGAGAGAGATACATTGGGACTTCACTACCTGGAGCAGAGAGAGTTAAGGGAGCGGGCGATCGAAAGGTTTGTCAAAATTAATGGGCAGATGAGAGAGAGAGACAGAGAGACAGAGAGAGAGAGAGAGACTGAAAAGAAAGGATTGACGCGAAGATCGGAGGAGGCGGGGAGAAGTGGAAGCTGGACGACCAGAGAGGAGAAGAATGTTTCTATGCAGTGAGTTTATAAGTTGCATAAAAATACCCAATGACTTGGCTTCGAAAGGTCATGTGATAGCAGCAGAATGAGGCCATTCGGCCCATCGAGTCTACTCCGCCATTCAATCACGGCTGATCTATCTCTCCCTCCTAACCCCATTCTCCTGCCTTCTCCCCATAACCCCTGACACCCGCACTAATCAACAATCTATCTATCTCTGCCTTAAATATATCCACTGACTTGTGGCCTCCACAGCCGTCTGTGGCAAAGAATCCCACAGATTCACCACCCTCTGGCTAAAGAAATTCCTCCTCATCTCCTTCCTAAAGGAACGTTTAGTTTATTGTCATGGTTACGGAGGTACAGTGAGAGGCTGGTGTGGCAACGGTTAGCCAATGGTCAGTTAATGTGTCGGAAGGAACTGCAGACGCAGGTTTAAACCGGAAAGACACAAAGTGCTGGAGTAACTCAGCGGGACGGACAGCATCTCTGGAGAGAAGGATCGGGCGATGTTTCGTGACGGGGGGGGGACGAGAGATCGAGACGATGTAGAGAGATACAGAGCGACGGTTGTTCTATGTTCGTTGTTCTTTATCTCTCTACATCACCCTCAACATCTCTCCGTGTCTCCCTCCCCCCGACTCTCAGTCTGAGGAAGGGTCTCGACCCAAAACGTCACCCATTCCTTCTCTCCACAGATGCTGCCCGTCCCGCTGAGTTACTCCAGCACTTTATGTCTATCTGTGGTCACTTAATGGTTAACTGGTGGTCAATCAATGGTTACCTGATGGTCAGTCAATGGTTACCTGGTGGTCAGTCAATGGTTAATTGGTGGTCAGTCAATGGTTAATTGGTGGTCAGTCAATGGTTAACTGGTGGTCAGTCAATGGTTAACTGGTGGTCAGTCAATGGTTACCTGATGGTCAGTCAATGGTTACCTGATGGTCAGTCAATGGTTACCTGATGGTCAGTCAATGGTTACCTGGTGGTCAGTCAATGGTTAATTGGTGGTCAGTCAATGGTTAACTGGTGGTCAGTCAATGGTTAACTGGTGGTCAGTCAATGGTTACCTGATGGTCAGTCAATGGTTACCTGATGGTCAGTCAATGGTTACCTGGTGGTCAGTCAATGGTTAACTGGTGGTCAGTCAATGGTTACCTGATGGTCAGTCAATGGTTACCTGGTGGGCAGCCAATGGTTAACTGGTGGTCAGTCAATGGTTACCTGATGGTCAGTCAATGGTTACCTGGTGGGCAGCCAATGGTTAACTGGTGGTCAATGGTTAACCAGTGGTCAGTCAATGGTTAACTGGTGGTCAATGGTTAACCAGTGGTCAGTCAATGGTTAACTGGTGGTCAGTCAATGGCTAATCAGTGGTCAGTCAATGGTTAACTGGTGGTCAATGGTTAACTAGTGGTCAGTCAATGGTTAACTAGTGGTCAGTCAATGGTTAACTGATGGTCAGTCAATGGTTAACTGGTGGCCAATGGTTAACCAGTGGCCAGTCAATGGTTAACTGGTGGTCAATGGTTAACTAGTGGTCAGTCAATGGTTAATCAGTGGTCAGTCAATGGTTAACTGGTGGTCAATGGTTAACCAGTGGTCAGTCAATGGTTAACTGGTGGTCAATGGTTAACTGGTGGTCAGTCAATGGTTGACTACTCAGAAGCAATGCAGAGTTGCTATAACAACATTTAAATTACATTGAGACAGGTACATGGATAGGACAGGTTTGGAGGGATATGGGCCAAACGCGGGCAGGTGGGACTAGTGTAGATGGGGCGTGTTGGCCGGTGTGGGCAAGTTGGGCCGAAGGGCCTGTTTCCGTGTGGTATCACTCTTTGCGAATGCTACAATCTTGAGCGAAGCACAGAGTGCTGGAGTAACTCAGCGGGTCAGGCAGCATCTGTGGAGAACATGGATAGGTGACGTTTCACAGAGTGCTGGAGTAACTCAGCGGGTCAGGCAGCATCTGTGGGGAACATGGATAGGTGACGTTTCACAGAGTGCTGGAGTAACTCAGCGGGTCAGGCAGCATCTGTGGGGAACATGGATAGGTGACGTTTCACAGAGTGCTGGAGTAACTCAGCGGGTCAGGCAGCATCTGTGGGGAACATGGATAGGTGACGTTCCGGGTCGGGACCCTGCTTCAGGATATTTCTCCGTGTTCGTTCACGTTTCCTGCCTCCACCGCTCCGCCCACCGATCCCGGACAGTGACCAGCAGTGCTTTCTGCAGCCCGCGCTCTCAGTTTTCCCGGCATTCCGGAGGAGGCTATTTTCCAAGGAATGCTGACACAGCTTCGGAGTTTTCCCACACTGTTCCGACAAAGCGCTAAATGTCCTTTGTCTCGCTTCTCCAGAGCCTCTGCCCAGTTTACTTTATACATTTACCAAGCCTATAAAAGCAACAGCAACATTTATTTCACAGAGCTGCCGGCAGTGTCGAGGAAGCAGGAACTCTGCAGTAGGACGTGACAGGTTACATGTGTGGGCAGAGAAGTGAAAGATGGAATATCTGCCAAAGAGGTCCTTCTGCAGTTGTACAGGGCCCTAGTGAGACCACACCTGGAGTATTGTGTGCAGTTTTGGTCCCCTAATTTGAGGAAGGACATTCTTGCTATTGAGGGAGTGCAGCGTAGGTTCACCAGGTTAATTCCCGGGATGGCGGGACTGTCATATGCTGAGAGAATGGAGCGGCTGGGCTTGTACACTCTGGAGTTTAGAAGGATGAGAGGGGATCTTATTGAAACATATAAGATTATTAAGGGTTTGGACACGCTAGAGGCAGGAAACATGTTCCCGATGTTGGGGGAGTCCAGAACCAGGGGCCACAGTTTAAGAATAAGGAGTAAGCCATTTAGAACGGAGATGAGGAAACACTTTTTCTCACAGAGAGTGGTGAGTCTGTGGAATTCTCTGCCTCAGAGGGCGGTGGAGGCAGGTTCTCTGGATGCTTTCAAGAGAGAGCTAGATAGGGCTCTTAAAGATAGTGGAGTCAGGGGATATGGGGAGAAGGCAGGAACGGGGTACTGATTGTGGATGATCAGCCATGATCACATTGAATGGCGGTGCTGGCTCGAAGGGCCGAATGGCCTCCTCCTGCACCTATTGTCTGTTGTCTATTGACCCGCTGAATTACTCCAGCATTTTGTGTCTTATCTTTGGGGTAAAGCAGCATCTGCAGTCCCTTCCCACATACTCAGAACAATCTGTTCTCCAGCATTGCATCTTCTCTACTAATCATTGTCCAGTCTAGTTCAGTCTATTGTCCCGTGTACCGAGGTCCAGTGAAAAGCCTTTGTTGCGCGCTAACCAGTCAGCGGAAAGACAATACATGATTACAATCGAGCCGTCCACAGTGTACAGATACAGGATGAAGGGAATCACGTTTAGTGCAAGGTAAAGCCGGCAAAGTCCGGTCAAGGATAGTCCGAGGGTCACCAATGAGGTGGATGGGAGGTCAGGACCGCTCTCTAGTTGGTGAGAGGACGGTTCAGTTATCCCTGAATCTGGATGTCCCTGGTGTGTCTGAGATGTCCTAGAATTTGCAGAATCCTAAATCACATCTTGGAAATTCCTGTTTGTCTGGTAATGTCCGAATCCAGTCACAAGGTCATAAGTGATAGGAGCAGAATTAGGCCATTCGGCCCATCGAGTCTACTCCGCCATCCAATCACGGCTGATCTATCTCTCCCTCCTAACCCCATTCTCCTGCCTTCTCCCCATAACCCCTGACACCCGCACTGATCAACAATCTATCTATCTCTGCCTTAAATATATCCACTGACTTGTGGCCTCCACAGCCGTCTGTGGCAAAGAATCCCACAGATTCACCACCCTCTGGCTAAAGAAATTCCTCCTCATCTCCTTCCTAAAGGAACGTCCTTTAATTCTGAGGCTGTGCCCTCTGGTCCTAGACTCTCCCACTAGTGGAAACATCCTCTCCACATCCTGTATCTGTAAACGGCTCGACTGTAATCAAGTATCTGTCTTTCCTCTTCTTCCTAAATGAATGTGGAACTGGTTGAAGGTGGATAAAAATGCTGGAGAAACTCAGCGGGTCAGGCAGCATCTATGGAGCGAAGGAATAGGTGACGTATCGGGTCGAGACCCTTCTTCAGACTGATTGAAAGACCTGCAGTTGCTGGTTAAAATCAAAGGTAGACACAAAATGCTGGAGAAACCCAGTCACCCAGTCCTTCTCTCCAGAGTTACTCCAGCAGTTGGTGTCTACTTTGGAACTAGTTGCAACAGCCTCTCCACAAAGTTGCAGTCTAAAGGTGTTTCGTGCGTGAGATCCAGTCAATAGACAATAGGTGCAGGAGGAGGCCATTCGGCCCTTCCAGCCAGCACCGCCATTCAATGTGATCACGGCTGATCATCCCAATCAGTACCCCGTTCCTGCCTTCTCCCCATATCCCCCGACTCCGCTATCTTTAAGAGCCCTATCTAGCTCTCTCTTGAAAGTGTCCAGAGAACCGGCCTCCACCGCCCTCTGAGGCAGAGAATTCCACAGACTCACCACTCTATGAGAAAAAGTGTTTCCTCATCTCCGTTCTAAATGGCTTACCCCTTATTCTTAAACTGTGTGTGTGGCCCCTGGTTCTGGACTCCCCCAACATCGGGAACATGTTTCCTGCCTCTAGTGTGTCCAAACCCTTAAAAATCTTATATGCTTCAATAAGATCCCCTCTCATCCTTCTAAACTCCAGAGTATACAAGCCCAGCCGCTCCATTCTCTCAGCATATGACAGTCCCGCCATCCCAGGAATTAACCTTGTAAACCTACGCTGCACTCCCTCAATAGCAAGAATGTCCTTCCTCAAATTAAGGGACCAAAACTGCACACAATACTCCAGGTGTGGTCTCACTAGGGCTCTGTACAACTGCAGAAGGACCTCTTTGCTCCTCCACTTGTTATGAAGGCCAACATGCCATTGGCTTCCTTCACTGCCTGCTGTACCTGCTGCAACGTTCGCAGGTTGAAGGGCCGTTTGCACCCTGTGCCGTTGGACTCGGTGACTCTCTGAGTTTCTAAATCTGTGCGGGTGATGTGGCCAGGATCACCGTCCCTCTGCTTTGGGCCCGATTTAAACCAGATTTGTTGACAGCTGTACTTTTAGTTGATGCTCGCTTCTCCCCTCTTCCCCCTGCCCCACACAGTGGCCTTATTTGGTCTGCCAGGGACTGGGATGTCCAGGGTCAGTGAGGTCAACACTTGGTCCACACCGGGTCACCATCCAATCCCGCGGCAACTGACCACTGTGTGAACTGTACAACAGACAAAGCTCCGACAGTTTGGCCACCTCCAACGTGACCCCACCACTGGCCACATCTTCCCATCTCCCCCCGGTCTGCTTTCCGCAGAGACCGTTCCCTCCGTAACTCCCTGGTCAATTCGTCCCTTCCCACCCGAACCACCCCCTCCCCGGGCACTTTCCCTTGCAACCGCAGGAAATGCTACACTTGTCGCTTTACCTCCCCCCCTTGACCCCATCCAAGGACCCAAGCAGTCGTTCCAGGTGTGGCAGAGGTTCACCTGCACCTCCTCCAACCTCATCTACTGCATCCGCTGCTCCAGATGCCAGCTGATCTACATCGGTGAGACCAAGCGGAGGCTGGGCGACCGTTTCGCCGAACTCCTCCACTCGGTCCGCAATAACCAACCTGATCTCCCGGTGGCTCAGCTCTTCAACTCCCCCTCCCATTCCCAATCCGACCTTTCTGTCCTGGGCCTCCTCCACGGCCAGAGTGAGGCCCACCGCAAATTGTAGGAGCAGCATCTCATATTTCGCTTGGGTAGTTTACACCCCAGCGGTACGAACATTGACTTCTCCAATTTCAGGTAGTCCCTGCTTTCTCCCTCCTTCCCCTCCCCTTCCCAGCTCCCCCACAGCCCACTGTCTCCGCCTCTTCCTATCTTCTTCCCACCCCCCCCCCCCACCATCAGTCTGAAGAAGGGTCTCGACCCGAAACGTCGCCTATTTCTTCGCTCCATAGATGCTGCCTCACCCGCTGAGTTTCTCCAGCATTTCTGTCCACCTTCCAGCATCTGCAGTTCCTTCTTAAACACCGTGTGCTGTGTCAGTGTATAGCTATTACACACTTGTACTCCACCTGTTACAGTCTAGTTTATTGTCCCGTGTACCGAGGTACAGTGAAAAGCCTTTGTTGCGCGCTGACCAGCCAGCGGAAAGACAATACATGATTACAATCGAGCCGTCCACAGTGTACAGATACAGGAGGAATTTCTTCAGCCAGAGGGCGGTGAATCTGTGGGATTCTTTGCCACAGACGGCTGTGGAGGCCACAAGTCAGTGGATATATTTAAGGCAGAGATAGATAGATTGTTGATCAGTGCGGGTGTCAGGGGTTACAGGGAGAAGGCAGGAGAATGGGGTTAGGAGGGAGAGATAGATCAGCCGTGATTGAATGGCGGGGTAGACTCGATGGGCCGAATGGCCTAATTCTGCTGCTATCCCTTGTGGCCTTATGACCTTGGTAAACTGGATTGAGCTTTTGCCATAAATGCATCACCAATATCCTCTGGCCTCGTGAATTGGAAATGTCCAGTCACCCCCGTCCCAACCGTCAGTCCCTCACAGGTCTTTGTCTGACCTCCACCCTGTGAGTGAGGGTCAAGAATCAGCAGTGGGTAGAGCTGCTGCCTCACAGAGCCAGAGACCCGGGTACACCAGACATTGAAAGTAGGCATGCAGGTACAGCAGGCAGTGAAGAAAGCGAATGGTATGTTAGCTTTCATAGCAAAAGGATTTGAGTATAGGAGCAGGGAGGTTCTACTTCAGTTGTATAGGGTCTTGGTGAGGCCACACCTGGACTATTGCGTACAGTTCTGGTCTCCAAATCTGAGGAAGGACATTATTGCCATAGAGGGAGTGCAGAGAAGGTTCACCAGACTGATTCCTGGGATGTCAGGACTGTCTTATGAACAAAGACTGCATAGACTCGGTTTATACTCTCTAGAATTTAGGAGATTGAGAGGGGATCTTATAGAAACTTACAAAATTCTTAAGGGGTTGGACAGGCTAGATGCAGGAAGATTGTTCCCGATGTTGGGGAGGTCCAGGACAAGGGGTCGCAGCTTAAGGATAAGGGGGAAATCCTTTAGGACTGAGATGAGAAGGACTTTTTTCACACAGAGAGTGGTGGGTCTCTGGAACTCTCTGCCACAGAGGGTAGTTGAGGCCAGTTCATTGGCTATATTTAAGAGGGAGTTAGATGTGGCCCTTGTGGCTAAGGGGATTAGAGGGTATGGAGAAACATAGAAATTACGTGCAGGAGTAGGCCATTCGGCCCTTCGAGCCTGCACCGCCATTCAATATGATCATGGCTGATCATCCAACTCAGTATCCCGTACCTGCCTTCTCTCCATACCCTCCCCAACATCGGGAACAATCTTCCTGCATCTAGCCTGTCCAACCCCTTAAGAATTTTGTAAGTTTCTATAAGATCCCCTCTCAATCTCCTAAATTCTAGAGAGTATAAACCGAGTCTATCCAGTCTTTGTTCATAAGACAGTCCTGACATCCCAGGAATCAGTCTGGTGAACCTTCTCTGCACTCCCTCTATGGCAATAATGTCCTTCCTCAGATTTGGAGACCAGAACTGTACGCAATACTCCAGGTGTGGCCTCACCAAGACCCTATACAACTGAAGTAGAACCTCCCTGCTCCTATACTCAAATCCTTTTGCTATGAAAGCTAACATACCATTGGCTTTCTTCACTGCCTGCTGCACCTGCATGCCTACTTTCAATGACTGGTGTACCATGACACCCAGGTCACGCTGCATCTCCCCTTTTCCTAATCGGCCACCATTTAGATAATAGTCTGTTTTCCTATTTTTGCCACCAAAGGGGATAACCTCACATTTATCCACATTATGCTGCATCTGCCAAACATTTGCCCACTCACCCAGCCTATCCAAGTCACCTTGCATTCTCCTAGCATCCTCCTCACAGCTAACACTGCCCCCCAGCTTAGTGTCATCCACAAACTTGGAGATATTGCCTTCAATTCCCTCATCCAGATCATTTATGTATATTGTAAATAGCTGGGGTCCCAGCACTGAGCCTTGCGGTACCCCACTAGTCACTGCCTGCCATTGTGAAAACGACCCGTTTACTCCTACTCTTTGCTTCCTGTTTGCCAGCCAGTTCTCTATCCACATGAATACTGAACCCACAATACCGTGTGCTTTAAGTTTGTATACTAATCTCTTATGCGGGACCTTGTTGAAAGCCTTCTGGAAGTCCAGATACACCACATCCACTGGTTCTCCCCCATCCACGCTACTAGTTACATCCTCAAAAAATTCTATCAGATTCGTCAGACATGATTTACCTTTCGTAAATCCATGCTGACTTTGTCCAATGATTTCACCACTTTCCAAATGTGCTGCTATCCCATCTGTAATAACTGACTCTAGCAGTTTCCCCACTACCGATGTTAGACTACATGAGAGAAGGCAGGTACGGGATACTGAGTTGGATGATCAGCCATGATCATATTGAATGGCGGTGCAGGCTCGAAGGGCCGAATGGCCTACTCCTGCACCTATTTTCTATGTTTCTATGTTCCATCCTGACTACGGGTGCTCTCTGTACGGAGTTTGCACGTTCTCCCCGTGACCTGCGTGGGTTTTTTCCGGGTGCTCCGGTTTCCTCCCACACTCCAAAGATGTGCGGGTTTGTAGGTTAATTGGCTTGGAATTTAGTTTGGGGGTGGGGGGGTGGGGGGGGAGGAGGAGGGGAAGGGGATATCCTGCGTGGGAGTGGGCCTCAGTGGTGTAGAGGACGAGCAGCACCTCATGTTTCACTTGGGCAGTTTACACCCCAGCGGAACGAAGATTGACTTCTCGAGCTTCAAGTAACCCTTGCTTTCCCTCTCTCTACGTCCCGTCCCCCACCCTAGTTCTCCGCCCAGTCTGACTGGTCACCTCACCCAAAGTAACAGTGATCCATTCTGCAGTTTCCTTGATGTTTGTCCCCTTTGATCTCTCGTTTTCACACCTTACCCTTCCATATGTCTGTGTCTCCCAAGTCTTTCAATCAGTCTGAAGAAGGGTCTCGACCCGAAACGTCACCTATCCATGTTCTCCACAGATGCTGCCTGACCCGCTGAGTTACTCCAGCACTCTGTGTCCATCTCCCTCTTGTCCGATCCGTGTAAATTTGACCCAGCGGTTTGAACGTTGGATTCTCTAATTTTCTAGGGGTGAGATCACGAGGCTTGAGCCCGTTGGAGCCCAGTGGGAACGCGAGACGCCGGACCTCCAGCGAGGGCCAGTACGAGAATGGCCTGGAGGGGTCCTGCAGCCCACCTGTCCGGTCGCCCATCCGCTGTGTGTCTCCAGAGCTCGCCAGTTCCATCGCGGCTAATCCAGGGGGCTGGCCCAAGGAGGTGAGACACAGACATGGACAACTGGACACTGGCCTCACTAGGGGACAAAGGGGACAACTAGACACTGGCCTCACTGGTGGACAGAGGGGACAACTGGACACTGGCTTCACTGGTGGACAGAGGAGACAACTGGACACTGGCTTCACTGGTGGACAGAGGGGACACTGGATTCACTGGTGGACAGAGGGTGCAACTGGATTCACTGGTGGACGGAGGGGGCAACTGGACACTGGATTCACTAGTGGACAGAGGGGACAACTGGACACTGGATTCACTAGGGGACAACTTGACACTGGATTCACTGGTGGGCAGAGGGGACAACTGGACACTGGATTCACTAGTGGACAGAGGGGACAACTGGACACTGGCCTCACTAGTGGACAGAGGGGACAACTGGATACTAGCCTCACTGGTGGACAGAGGGGACAACTGGACACTGGCCTCACTAGTGGACAGAGGGGACAACCGGACACTGGATTCACTAGTGGACAGATGGGAAAACTGGACACTGGCCTCACTGGTGGACAGAGGGGACAACTGGGCACTGGCCTCACTGGTGGACAGAGGGGACAACTGGACACTGGATTCACTAGCGGACAGAGGGGACAACTGGACACTGGCTTCACTAGTGGACAGAGGGGACAACTGGACACTGGCCTCACTAGGGGACAACTGGACACTGGATTCACTAGCGGACAGAGGGGACAACTAGACAATGGATTCACTGGTGGACAGAGGGGACAACTGGACACAGGCTTCACTAGTGGACAGAGGGGACAACTGGACACTGGCCTCACTAGGGGACAACTGGACACTGGATTCACTAGTGGACAGAGGGGACAACTGGACAATGGCCTCACTTATGGACAGAGGGGACAACTGGACACTGGCCTCACTTATGGACAGAGGGGACAACTGGACACTGGCTTCACTAGTGGACAGAGGGGGCAACTGGACACTGGCTTCACTGGTGGACAGAGGGGACAACTGGTCACTGGATTCACTAGTGGACAGAGGGGACAACTGGACACTGGCCTCACTGGTGGACAGAGGGGACAACTGGACACTGGCCTCACTAGTGGACAGAGGGGACAACTGGACACTGGATTCACTGGTGGACAACTAGACTATTCCATCAGTCACAGAGTGATACAGCATCGAAACAGGCCCTTCGGCCCAACTTGCCCACATGTCCCAGGTACCAGGGGCAGCACGGTGGTGCAGCGGGTAGAGCTGCTGCCTCACAGCGCCAGAGACCCGGGTTCGATCCCCACTACGGGTGCTGTCTGTACGGAGTTTGCACGTTCTCCCCGTGACCTGCGTGGGTTTTCTCCGGGTGTTCCGGTTTCCTCCCACACTCCAAAGACGTGCGGGTTTGTTAATGAATTGGCTTTGGTGTAAATGTAAATTGTCCCCAGCGTGGGTAGGGTAGTGTTAGTGTGCGGGGATCGCTGGCCCGATGGGCCGAAGGGCCTGTTTCCACGCTGTGTCTCTGACCTAAAGTAAACTATAGAAAACATCAGATGAAAGAGGCAAGGAGATGTGGAGTGGCTCGGTCAGTAATATTTAATCGGGAGGAGAGTGGAACTGGTGTGAGAACTGGGGTGTGGGAGCGATGGAGAGGGAGGGGAAGCGAGGGGTGGGACAGGAGAGAAGTTCTGTTCATCGTCCCGTGTACCGAGGTACAGTCAAACGCTTCTGTTGCGTGCTAACCAGTCAGCGGGAAGTTTATACACAATCTTATACAAACATATACAATTATATAAAAGGACTGGACAAGCTCGATGCAGGAAAAATGTTCCCAATGTTGGGCGAGTCCAGAGCCAGGGGCCACAGTCTTAGAATAAAGGGGAGGTCATTTAAGACTGAGGTGAGGAAAAACTTTTTCACCCAGAGAGTTACACAAAAAGCTGGAGAAACTCAGCGGGTGCAGCAGCATCTAAGGAGCGAAGGAGATAGAAACATAGAAACATAGAAACATAGAAAAATAGGTGCAGGAGTAGAGGCCATTCGGCCCTTCGAGCCTGCACCGCCATTCAATGTGATCATGGCTGATCATCCAACTCAGTATCCCGTACCTGCCTTCTCTCCATACCCCCTGATCCCTTTAGCCACAAGTGCCACATCTAACGCCCTCTTAAATATAGCCAATGAACTGGCCTCAACTACCTTCTGTGGCAGAGAATTCCAGAGACCCACCACTCTCTGTGTAAAGAATGTTTTCCTCATTTCGGTCCTAAAGGAATTCCCCCTTATCCTTAGACTGTGACCCCTTGTTCTGGACTCCCCCAACATCGGGAACAATCTTCCAGCATCTAGCTTGTCCAACCCCTTAAGAATTTTGTAGGTTTCTATAAGATCCCCCCTCAATCTTCTAAATTCCAGTGAGAATTGTGTTCAGTTCTGGGCAACGTGCTATAGGAGAGAAGTCGTCAAGGGTTCAAAGAAGATTGACGAGGATGTTGCCGGGACTGGACTAGAGGGTGTGAGCTACAGGGAGAGGTTGAGTAGGCTGGGTCTCTATTCCATGGAGCGCAGGAGGATGAGGGGTGATCTTATAGAGGTGGATAAAATCATGAGAGGAATAGATCGGGTAGACCCACAATGACTGGTGTACCATGACACCCAGGTCTCGTTGCATCTCCCCTTTTCCTAATCTGCCACCATTCAGATAATAGTCTACCCTCATGTTCTTGCCACCAAAGTGGATAACCTCACATTTATCCACATTATACTGCATCTGCCATGCATCTGCCCATTCACTCAGCCTATCCAAATCACCCTGCAGTCTCCAAGCATCCTCCTCACACCTAACTATACCCCCCAGCTTGGTATCATCTGCAAATTTGGAGATGTTGCATTGAATTCCCTCGTCCAAATCATTAATATATATTGTAAATAGCTGGGGTCCCAGCACTGAGCCTTGCGGCACCCCACTAGTCACTGCCTGCCATTGTGAAAGGACCCGTTTACTCCTACCCTTTGCCTCCTGTCTGCTAGCCAGTTCTCTATCCACATCAATACTGAACCCCCAATACCGTGTGCTTTAAGTTTGTATGCTAATCTCTTATGCGGGACCTTGTCGAAAGCCTTCTGAAAGTCTAGATATAACACATCCACTGGTTCTCCCTTATCCACTCTACTAGTTACATCCCCACACAGCAGGACCAGCCCACCGTGAGGGAAGGCACCAAAGTCAGTCTCTTCCCCCTGATGTCCCCCACTGTTCCCCCGTGGTTGGGGTCTCCCCGAGCCCCCTGCAGTTGCCGCTCCGGGCGGCCCG
>CAUPSL010000799.1:5000-27500 GCA_963514005.1 Raja brachyura | reverse complement strand
AGAGTCACACAGAGAGAGTCACAGAGAGAGACACAGAGAGAGTCACAGAGAGAGTCACAGAGAGAGAGTCACAGAGAGAGTCACAGTCACAGAGAGAGAGTCACAGAGAGAGTCACAGAGAGAGACACAGAGAGAGAGACACAGAGAGTCACAGAGAGAGTCACAGAGAGAGAGACACAGAGAGTCACAGAGAGAGAGTCACAGAGAGAGAGTCACAGAGAGAGACACACAGAGAGAGACACAGAGAGAGAGACAGAGAGAGAAACAGAGAGAGAGACAGAGAGAGAGTCACAGAGAGAGTCACAGAGAGAGTCACAGAGAGAGACACAGAGAGAGTCACACAGAGAGAGACACAGAGAGAGACACAGAGAGAGTCACAGAGAGAGACACAGAGAGAGTCACAGAGAGACACAGAGAGAGACACAGAGAGAGAAACAGAGAGAGAGACAGAGAGAGAGTCACAGAGAGAGTCACAGAGAGAGTCACAGAGAGAGACACAGAGAGAGACACAGAGAGAGAGACACAGAGAGAGAGACAGAGAGAGAGTCACAGAGAGAGTCACAGAGAGAGTCACAGAGAGACACAGAGAGAGACACAGAGAGAGAAACAGAGAGAGAGACAGAGAGAGAGTCACAGAGAGAGTCACAGAGAGAGTCACAGAGAGAGACACAGAGAGAGTCACAGAGAGAGACACAGAGAGAGACACAGAGAGAGTCACAGAGAGAGTCACAGAGAGAGTCACAGAGAGAGACACAGAGAGAGTCACACAGAGAGAGTCACAGAGAGAGAGACACAGAGAGAGAGACAGAGAGAGAGTCACAGAGAGAGTCACAGAGAGAGTCACAGAGAGAGACACAGAGAGAGTCACAGAGAGAGACACAGAGAGAGTCACACAGAGAGAGTCACAGAGAGAGAGACACAGAGAGAGAGTCACAGAGAGAGTCACAGAGAGAGTCACAGAGAGAGACACAGAGAGAGTCACAAAGAGAGACACAGAGAGAGTCACACAGAGAGAGTCACAGAGAGAGACACAGAGAGAGTCACAGAGAGAGAGTCACAGAGAGAGAGTCACAGAGAGAGAGTCACAGAGAGAGTCACACAGAGAGAGTCACAGAGAGAGTCACAGAGAGAGAGAGACAGAGAGAGAGACAGAGAGAGAGACAGAGAGAGTCACAGAGAGAGTCACAGAGAGAGAGACAGAGAGAGACACAGAGAGAGTCACAGAGAGAGTCACACAGAGAGAGAGTCACAGAGAGAGAGACACAGAGAGAGACACAGAGAGAGACACAGAGAGTCACACAGAGAGTCACACAGAGAGAGAGACAGAGAGAGAGACAGAGAGAGTCACAGAGAGAGAGACAGAGAGAGACACAGAGAGAGTCACAAAGAGAGACACAGAGAGAGTCACACAGAGAGAGTCACAGAGAGAGACACAGAGAGAGTCACAGAGAGAGAGTCACAGAGAGAGAGTCACAGAGAGAGAGTCACAGAGAGAGTCACACAGAGAGAGTCACAGAGAGAGTCACAGAGAGAGAGAGACAGAGAGAGAGACAGAGAGAGAGACAGAGAGAGTCACAGAGAGAGTCACACAGAGAGAGAGTCACAGAGAGAGAGACACAGAGAGAGACACAGAGAGAGACACAGAGAGTCACACAGAGAGAGAGACAGAGAGAGAGACAGAGAGAGTCACAGAGAGAGAGACAGAGAGAGACACAGAGAGAGTCACAGAGAGAGTCACAGAGAGAGAGTCACAGAGAGAGTCACAGTCACAGAGAGAGAGTCACAGAGAGAGAGTCACAGAGAGAGTCACAGAGAGAGAGACACAGAGAGTCACAGAGAGAGTCACAGAGAGAGAGTCACAGAGAGAGTCACAGAGAGAGACAGAGAGAGACACAGAGAGAGTCACAGAGAGAGTCACAGAGAGAGTCACAGAGAGAGTCACAGAGAGAGACAGAGAGAGTCACACAGAGAGAGACACAGAGAGAGTCACAGAGAGAGTCACAGAGAGAGAGACACAGAGAGAGTCACAGAGAGAGTCACAGAGAGAGTCACAGAGAGAGACACAGAGAGAGTCACAGAGAGAGTCACAGAGAGAGAGACACAGAGAGAGAGACACAGAGAGAGTCACAGAGAGAGTCACAGAGAGAGAGACAGAGAGAGTCACAGAGAGAGTCACACAGAGAGAGAGACACAGAGAGAGTCACACAGAGAGAGAGTCACAGAGAGAGTCACAGAGAGAGTCACACAGAGAGAGTCACAGAGAGAGTCACAGAGAGAGAGACACAGAGAGAGAGTCACACAGAGAGAGTCACAGAGAGAGTCACAGAGAGAGAGAGACAGAGAGAGAGACAGAGAGAGAGACAGAGAGAGTCACAGAGAGAGTCACAGAGAGAGAGACAGAGAGAGACACAGAGAGAGTCACAGAGAGAGTCACACAGAGAGAGAGTCACAGAGAGAGAGACACAGAGAGAGACACAGAGAGAGACACAGAGAGTCACACAGAGAGTCACACAGAGAGAGAGACAGAGAGAGAGACAGAGAGAGTCACAGAGAGAGAGACACAGAGAGAGACACAGAGAGAGTCACACAGAGAGAGTCACAGAGAGAGACACAGAGAGAGTCACAGAGAGAGAGTCACAGAGAGAGAGTCACAGAGAGAGAGTCACAGAGAGAGTCACACAGAGAGAGTCACAGAGAGAGTCACAGAGAGAGAGAGACAGAGAGAGAGACAGAGAGAGAGACAGAGAGAGTCACAGAGAGAGTCACACAGAGAGAGAGTCACAGAGAGAGAGACACAGAGAGAGACACAGAGAGAGACACAGAGAGTCACACAGAGAGAGAGACAGAGAGAGAGACAGAGAGAGTCACAGAGAGAGAGACAGAGAGAGACACAGAGAGAGTCACAGAGAGAGTCACAGAGAGAGAGTCACAGAGAGAGTCACAGTCACAGAGAGAGAGTCACAGAGAGAGAGTCACAGAGAGAGTCACAGAGAGAGAGACACAGAGAGTCACAGAGAGAGTCACAGAGAGAGAGTCACAGAGAGAGTCACAGAGAGAGACAGAGAGAGACACAGAGAGAGTCACAGAGAGAGTCACAGAGAGAGTCACAGAGAGAGTCACAGAGAGAGAGACACAGAGAGAGAGACACAGAGAGAGTCACAGAGAGAGTCACAGAGAGAGTCACAGAGAGAGAGACACAGAGAGAGTCACAGAGAGAGTCACAGAGAGAGAGACACAGAGAGAGTCACAGAGAGAGTCACAGAGAGAGTCACAGAGAGAGACACAGAGAGAGTCACAGAGAGAGTCACAGAGAGAGAGACACAGAGAGAGAGACACAGAGAGAGTCACAGAGAGAGTCACAGAGAGAGAGACAGAGAGAGTCACAGAGAGAGTCACACAGAGAGAGAGACACAGAGAGAGTCACACAGAGAGAGAGTCACAGAGAGAGTCACAGAGAGAGTCACACAGAGAGAGTCACAGAGAGAGTCACAGAGAGAGAGACACAGAGAGAGAGTCACACAGAGAGACACAGAGGGAGAGACAGAGAGAGTCACAGAGAGAGAGACACAGAGAGAGAGTCACACAGAGAGTCACAGAGGGAGAGACAGAGAGAGTCACAGAGAGAGTCACACAGAGAGAGAGACACAGAGAGAGAGTCACAGAGAGAGAGAGTCACACAGAGAGAGTCACAGAGAGAGTCACAGAGAGAGACAGAGAGAGTCACAGAGAGAGTCACAGAGAGAGTCACAGAGAGAGAGACACAGAGAGAGAGACAGAGAGAGTCACAGAGAGAGTCACAGAGAGAGACACAGAGAGAGAGAGTCACAGAGAGAGAGACACAGAGAGAGACAGAGAGAGACACAGAGAGAGTCACAGAGAGAGACACAGAGAGAGTCACAGAGAGAGTCACAGAGAGAGTCACAGAGAGAGAGACACAGAGAGAGACACAGAGAGAATCACAGAGAGAGTCACAGAGAGAGAGAGTCACAGAGAGAGAGACACAGAGAGAGACAGAGAGAGACACAGAGAGAGTCACAGAGA
Source organism: Raja brachyura (assembly GCA_963514005.1). The sequence continues at coordinate 23,459 of CAUPSL010000799.1, read as the reverse complement.
GAGACACAGAGAGAGTCACAGAGAGAGTCACAGAGAGAGTCACACAGAGAGTCACACAGAGAGAGAGTCACAAAGAGAGAGACACAGAGAGAGACACAGAGAGAGACACAGAGCGAGTCACAGAGAGAGAGACAGAGAGAGACACAGAGAGAGTCACAGAGAGAGAGACACAGAGAGAGAGTCACAGAGAGAGACAGAGAGAGAGACACAGAGAGAGACACAGAGAGAGTCACACACAGAGAGAGTCACAGAGAGAGAGTCACAGAGAGAGACACAGAGAGAGAGTCACAGAGAGAGAGTCACAGAGAGAGTCACAGAGAGAGTCACACAGAGAGAGAGACACACAGAGAGACACACAGAGAGTCACAGAGAGAGAGACAGAGAGAGTCACAGAGAGAGTCACAGAGAGAGAGTCACAGAGAGAGTCACAGAGAGAGAGACAGAGAGAGTCACACAGAGAGAGAGTCACACAGAGAGAGAGTCACAGAGAGAGACACAGAGAGAGTCACAGAGAGAGTCACAGAGAGAGAGTCACACAGAGAGAGTCACAGAGAGAGACACAGAGAGAGTCACAGAGAGAGTCACAGAGAGAGAGTCACAGAGAGAGTCACAGTCACAGAGAGAGAGTCACAGAGAGAGTCACAGAGAGAGTCACAGAGAGAGAGACACAGAGAGTCACAGAGAGAGAGTCACAGAGAGAGAGTCACAGAGAGAGACACACAGAGAGAGACACAGAGAGAGAGACAGAGAGAGAGACAGAGAGAGAGTCACAGAGAGAGTCACAGAGAGAGTCACAGAGAGAGACACAGAGAGAGTCACACAGAGAGAGACACAGAGAGAGACACAGAGAGAGTCACAGAGAGAGAGTCACAGAGAGAGACACAGAGAGAGTCACAGAGAGACACAGAGAGAGACACAGAGAGAGAAACAGAGAGAGAGACAGAGAGAGAGTCACAGAGAGAGTCACAGAGAGAGTCACAGAGAGAGACAGAGAGAGTCACAGAGAGAGACACAGAGAGAGACACAGAGAGAGTCACAGAGAGAGTCACAGAGAGAGTCACAGAGAGAGTCACAGAGAGAGACACAGAGAGAGTCACACAGAGAGAGTCACAGAGAGAGAGACACAGAGAGAGAGACAGAGAGAGAGTCACAGAGAGAGTCACAGAGAGAGTCACAGAGAGAGACACAGAGAGAGTCACAGAGAGAGACACAGAGAGAGTCACACAGAGAGAGTCACAGAGAGAGAGACACAGAGAGAGAGTCACAGAGAGAGTCACAGAGAGAGTCACAGAGAGAGACACAGAGAGAGTCACAAAGAGAGACACAGAGAGAGTCACACAGAGAGAGTCACAGAGAGAGACACAGAGAGAGTCACAGAGAGAGAGTCACAGAGAGAGAGTCACAGAGAGAGAGTCACAGAGAGAGTCACACAGAGAGAGTCACAGAGAGAGTCACAGAGAGAGAGAGACAGAGAGAGAGACAGAGAGAGAGACAGAGAGAGTCACAGAGAGAGTCACAGAGAGAGAGACAGAGAGAGACACAGAGAGAGTCACAGAGAGAGTCACACAGAGAGAGAGTCACAGAGAGAGAGACACAGAGAGAGACACAGAGAGAGACACAGAGAGTCACACAGAGAGTCACACAGAGAGAGAGACAGAGAGAGAGACAGAGAGAGTCACAGAGAGAGAGACAGAGAGAGACACAGAGAGAGTCACAAAGAGAGACACAGAGAGAGTCACACAGAGAGAGTCACAGAGAGAGACACAGAGAGAGTCACAGAGAGAGAGTCACAGAGAGAGAGTCACAGAGAGAGAGTCACAGAGAGAGTCACACAGAGAGAGTCACAGAGAGAGTCACAGAGAGAGAGAGACAGAGAGAGAGACAGAGAGAGAGACAGAGAGAGTCACAGAGAGAGTCACACAGAGAGAGAGTCACAGAGAGAGAGACACAGAGAGAGACACAGAGAGAGACACAGAGAGTCACACAGAGAGTCACACAGAGAGAGAGACAGAGAGAGAGACAGAGAGAGTCACAGAGAGAGAGACAGAGAGAGACACAGAGAGAGTCACAGAGAGAGTCACAGAGAGAGAGTCACAGAGAGAGTCACAGTCACAGAGAGAGAGTCACAGAGAGAGAGTCACAGAGAGAGTCACAGAGAGAGAGACACAGAGAGTCACAGAGAGAGTCACAGAGAGAGAGTCACAGAGAGAGTCACAGAGAGAGAGACAGAGAGAGTCACACAGAGAGAGAGTCACACAGAGAGAGAGTCACAGAGAGAGACACAGAGAGAGTCACAGAGAGAGTCACAGAGAGAGAGTCACACAGAGAGAGTCACAGAGAGAGACACAGAGAGAGTCACAGAGAGAGTCACAGAGAGAGAGTCACAGAGAGAGTCACAGTCACAGAGAGAGAGTCACAGAGAGAGAGTCACAGAGAGAGTCACAGAGAGAGAGACACAGAGAGTCACAGAGAGAGAGTCACAGAGAGAGAGTCACAGAGAGAGACACACAGAGAGAGACACAGAGAGAGAGACAGAGAGAGAAACAGAGAGAGAGACAGAGAGAGAGTCACAGAGAGAGTCACAGAGAGAGTCACAGAGAGAGACACAGAGAGAGTCACACAGAGAGAGTCACAGAGAGAGACACAGAGAGAGTCACACAGAGAGAGACACAGAGAGAGACACAGAGAGAGTCACAGAGAGAGAGTCACAGAGAGAGACACAGAGAGAGTCACAGAGAGACACAGAGAGAGTCACAGAGAGAGAAACAGAGAGAGAGACAGAGAGAGAGTCACAGAGAGAGTCACAGAGAGAGTCACAGAGAGAGACACAGAGAGAGTCACAGAGAGAGACACAGAGAGAGACACAGAGAGAGTCACACAGAGAGAGAAACAGAGAGAGAGACAGAGAGAGTCACAGAGAGAGTCACAGAGAGAGTCACAGAGAGAGACACAGAGAGAGTCACAGAGAGAGTCACACAGAGAGAGTCACAGAGAGAGAGACACAGAGAGAGAGTCACAGAGAGAGTCACAGAGAGAGTCACAGAGAGAGACACAGAGAGAGTCACAAAGAGAGACACAGAGAGAGTCACACAGAGAGAGTCACAGAGAGAGACACAGAGAGAGTCACAGAGAGTCACAGAGAGAGAGTCACAGAGAGAGAGTCACAGAGAGAGTCACACAGAGAGAGTCACAGAGAGAGTCACAGAGAGAGAGAGACAGAGAGAGAGACAGAGAGAGAGACAGAGAGAGTCACAGAGAGAGTCACAGAGAGAGAGACAGAGAGAGTCACAGAGAGAGAGACAGAGAGAGAGACAGAGAGAGTCACAGAGAGAGAGAGACAGAGAGAGAGACAGAGAGAGACACAGAGAGAGAGTCAGAGAGAGAGACAGAGAGAGTCACAGAGAGAGAGAGACAGAGAGAGAGACAGAGAGAGAGACAGAGAGAGTCACAGAGAGAGAGAGACAGAGAGAGAGACAGAGAGAGACACAGAGAGAGTCACAGAGAGAGAGTCAGAGAGAGAGACAGAGAGAGTCACAGAGAGAGTCACAGAGAGAGAGACACAGAGAGAGTCACAGAGAGAGACACAGAGAGAGACACAGAGAGAGTCACAGAGAGAGAGACAGAGAGAGAGACAGAGAGAGTCACAGAGAGAGAGAGACAGAGAGAGAGACACAGAGAGAGACACAGAGAGAGACACAGAGAGAGTCACAGAGAGAGTCACAGAGAGAGACACAGAGAGAGACACAGAGAGAGTCACAGAGAGAGAGACAGAGAGAGACACAGAGAGAGTCACAGAGAGAGTCACACAGAGAGACACAGAGAGAGAGTCACAGAGAGAGACACAGAGAGAGACACAGAGAGTCACACAGAGAGAGTCACAGAGAGAGAGACAGAGAGAGAGACACAGAGAGAGTCACAGAGAGAGACACAGAGAGAGACACAGAGAGAGTCACAGAGAGAGACACAGAGAGAGACACAGAGAGAGTCACAGAGAGAGACACAGAGAGAGTCACAGAGAGAGTCACAGAGAGAGAGACAGAGAGAGACACAGAGAGAGTCACAGAGAGAGTCACACAGAGAGAGAGTCACAGAGAGAGAGACACAGAGAGAGACACAGAGAGAGACACAGAGAGTCACACAGAGAGAGTCACAGAGAGAGAGACAGAGAGAGAGACACAGAGAGAGTCACAGAGAGAGACACAGAGAGAGACACAGAGAGAGTCACAGAGAGAGTCACAGAGAGAGTCACAGAGAGAGACACAGAGAGAGACACAGAGAGAGACACAGAGAGAGTCACAGAGAGAGAGACAGAGAGAGAGACACAGAGAGAGTCACAGAGAGAGACACAGAGAGAGACACAGAGAGAGTCACAGAGAGAGACACAGAGAGAGACACAGAGAGAGTCACAGAGAGAGAGACAGAGAGAGACACAGAGAGAGTCACAGAGAGAGTCACACAGAGAGAGAGTCACAGAGAGAGAGACACAGAGAGAGACACAGAGAGAGACACAGAGAGTCACACAGAGAGTCACACAGAGAGAGAGACAGAGAGAGAGACAGAGAGAGTCACAGAGAGAGAGACAGAGAGAGACACAGAGAGAGTCACAGAGAGAGAGACACAGAGAGAGACACAGAGAGAGTCACACACAGAGAGAGTCACGGAGAGAGAGTCACAGAGAGAGACACAGAGAGAGAGTCACAGAGAGAGAGTCACAGAGAGAGTCACACACAGAGAGAGTCACAGAGAGAGAGAGAGACACACAGAGAGACACACAGAGAGTCACAGAGAGAGAGACAGAGAGAGTCACAGAGAGAGTCACAGAGAGAGAGAGTCACAGAGAGAGTCACAGAGAGAGAGACAGAGAGAGTCACACAGAGAGAGAGTCACAGAGAGAGACACAGAGAGAGAGAGTCACAGAGAGAGAGTCACAGAGAGAGAGAGTCACAGAGAGAGTCACAGAGAGAGTCACAGAGAGAGTCACAGAGAGAGTCACAGAGAGAGTCACAGAGAGAGTCACAGAGAGAGTCACAGAGAGAGACACAGAGAGAGTCACAGAGAGAGTCACAGAGAGAGAGACAGAGAGAGAGACAGAGAGAGTCACAGAGAGAGACACAGAGAGAGATACAGAGAGAGTCACAGAGAGAGTCACAGAGAGAGACACAGAGAGAGTCACAGAGAGAGAGTCACAGAGAGAGACACACAGAGAGAGTCACAGAGAGAGAGTCACAGAGAGAGACACAGAGAGAGTCACAGAGAGAGTCACAGAGAGAGAGTCACAGAGAGAGTCACAGAGAGAGACACACAGAGAGAGTCACAGAGAGAGACACACAGAGAGAGTCACAGAGAGAGTCACACAGAGAGAGACACAGAGAGAGACACAGAGAGAGTCACAGAGAGAGAGTCACAGAGAGAGTCACAGAGAGAGTCACAGAGAGAGAGACAGAGAGTCACACAGAGAGAGAGTCACAGAGAGAGACACAGAGAGAGTCACAGAGAGAGAGTCACACAGAGAGAGAGTCACAGAGAGAGACACAGAGAGAGTCACACAGAGAGAGAGTCACAGAGAGAGACACAGAGAGAGTCACAGAGAGAGTCACAGAGAGAGACACAGAGAGAGTCACAGAGAGAGTCACAGAGAGAGTCACAGAGAGAGTCACAGAGAGAGACACAGAGAGAGTCACAGAGAGAGTCACAGAGAGAGACACAGAGAGAGTCACAGAGAGAGAGACAGAGAGAGAGACAGAGAGAGTCACAGAGAGAGACACAGAGAGAGACACAGAGAGAGTCACAGAGAGAGTCACAGAGAGAGACACAGAGAGAGTCACAGAGAGAGAGTCACAGAGAGAGACACACAGAGAGAGTCACAGAGAGAGAGTCACAGAGAGAGACACAGAGAGAGACACAGAGAGAGTCACAGAGAGAGTCACAGAGAGAGAGTCACAGAGAGAGAGTCACAGAGAGAGAGTCACAGAGAGAGAGTCACAGAGAGAGACACAGAGAGAGACACACAGAGAGAGTCACACAGAGAGAGTCACACAGAGAGTCACACACACACACACAGACCCACACACAGACACACAGTCACAGAGAGAGTCACAGAGAGAGTCACAGAGAGAGAGTCACAGAGAGAGAGTCACAGAGAGAGAGTCACAGAGAGAGTCACAGTGAGAGTCACACAGAGAGAGTCACACAGAGAGAGACACAGAGAGAGACACAGAGAGAGTCACAGAGAGAGTCACAGAGAGAGACACAGAGAGAGTCACAGAGAGAGAGTCACAGAGAGAGACACAGAGAGAGTCACAGAGAGAGTCACAGAGAGAGAGACAGAGAGAGTCACAGAGAGAGACACAGAGAGAGAGACAGAGAGAGTCACAGAGAGAGACACAGAGAGAGAGTCACACAGAGAGAGAGACAGAGAGAGTCACAGAGAGAGACACAGAGAGAGACACAGAGAGAGTCACAGAGAGAGTCACAGAGAGAGAGACAGAGAGAGAGACACAGAGAGAGAGACAGAGAGAGTCACAGAGAGAGTCACAGAGAGAGACACAGAGAGAGACACAGAGAGAGTCACAGAGAGAGAGACACAGAGAGAGACACAGAGAGAGACACAGAGAGAGACACAGAGAGAGTCACAGAGAGAGAGACACAGAGAGAGACACAGAGAGAGACACAGAGAGAGACACAGAGAGAGTCACAGAGAGAGAGTCACAGAGAGAGTCACACAGAGAGAGACACAGAGAGAGTCACACAGAGAAAGACAGAGAGAGTCACAGAGAGAGACACAGAGAGAGACACAGAGAAAGACAGAGAGAGAGACACAGAGAGAGTCACAGAGAGAGACAGAGAGAGACACAGAGAGAGACACAGAGAGAGACACAGAGAGAGACACAGAGAGAGTCACAGAGAGAGAGTCACAGAGAGAGTCACAGAGAGAGACACAGAGAGAGACACAGAGAAAGACAGAGAGAGTCACAGAGAGAGACAGAGAGAGACACAGAGAGAGACACAGAGAGAGTCACAGAGAGAGAGACACAGAGAGAGACACAGAGAGAGACACAGAGAGAGACACAGAGAGAGTCACAGAGAGAGAGACACAGAGAGAGACACAGAGAGAGACACAGAGAGAGACACAGAGAGAGTCACAGAGAGAGAGACACAGAGAGAGACACAGAGAGAGACACAGAGAGAGACACAGAGAGAGTCACAGAGAGAGAGTCACAGAGAGAGTCACAGAGAGAGACACAGAGAGAGAGACAGAGAGAGACAGAGTCACAGAGAGAGTCACACAGAGAGAGAGTCACAGAGAGTCACAGAGAGAGTCACAGAGAGAGTCACAGAGAGTCACAGAGAGAGAGTCACAGAGAGAGTCACAGAGAGAGTCACAGAGAGAGACAGAGAGAGTCACACAGAGAGAGACACAGAGAGAGTCACAGAGAGAGTCACAGAGAGAGAGACACAGAGAGAGTCACAGAGAGAGTCACAGAGAGAGTCACAGAGAGAGACACAGAGAGAGTCACAGAGAGAGTCACAGAGACAGAGAGAGAGTCACAGAGAGTCACAGAGAGAGTCACATAGAGAGTCACAGAGAGAGAGACACAGAGAGAGTCACAGAGAGAGTCACAGAGAGAGTCACAGAGAGAGTCACAGAGAGAGTCACAGAGAGAGTCACAGAGAGAGTCACACAGAGAGAGTCACAGAGAGAGTCACAGAGAGAGAGACACAGAGAGAGAGTCACACAGAGAGACACACAGAGAGTCACAGAGAGAGAGACAGAGAGAGTCACAGAGAGAGTCACACAGAGAGAGAGACACAGAGAGAGTCACACAGAGAGAGAGACAGAGAGAGTCACAGAGAGAGTCACAGAGAGAGAGACACGGAGAGAGAGTCACAGAGAGAGAGTCACAGAGAGAGAGTCACAGAGAGCGAGTCACAGAGAGAGTCACAGAGAGAGACACAGAGAGAGTCACAGAGAGAGTCACAGAGAGAGTCACAGAGAGAGAGTCACAGAGAGAGAGTCACAGAGAGAGACACAGAGAGAGACACACAGAGAGAGTCACAGAGAGAGTCACAGAGAGAGTCACACACACACACACAGACCCACACACAGAGACACACAGTCACAGAGAGAGTCAGAGAGAGAGTCACAGAGAGAGAGTCAGAGAGAGAGTCACAGAGAGAGTCACACAGAGAGAGACACAGAGAGAGTCACAGAGAGAGTCACAGAGAGAGACACAGAGAGAGTCACAGAGAGAGAGTCACAGAGAGAGACACAGAGAGAGTCACAGAGAGAGTCACAGAGAGAGAGACAGAGAGAGTCACAGAGAGAGACACAGAGAGAGAGACAGAGAGAGTCACAGAGAGAGACACAGAGAGAGAGTCACACAGAGAGAGAGACAGAGAGAGTCACAGAGAGAGACACAGAGAGAGACACAGAGAGAGTCACAGAGAGAGTCACAGAGAGAGAGACAGAGAGAGAGACACAGAGAGAGAGACAGAGAGAGTCACAGAGAGAGTCACAGAGAGAGACACAGAGAGAGTCACAGAGAGAGACACAGAGAGAAACACAGAGAGAGTCACAGAGCGAGACACAGAGAGAGTCACAGAGAGAGTCACAGAGAGAGTCACAGAGAGAGTCACAGAGAGAGAGACAGAGAGAGAGAGTCACAGAGAGAGACACAGAGAGAGACACAGAGAGAGTCACAGAGAGAGACAGAGAGAGACACAGAGAGAGACACAGAGAGAGACACAGAGAGAGACACAGAGAGAGTCACAGAGAGAGAGTCACAGAGAGAGTCACAGAGAGAGACACAGAGAGAGAGACAGAGAGAGACAGAGTCACAGAGAGAGTCACACAGAGAGAGAGTCACAGAGAGTCACAGAGAGAGTCACAGAGAGAGTCACAGAGAGTCACAGAGAGAGAGTCACAGAGAGAGTCACAGAGAGAGTCACAGAGAGAGACAGAGAGAGTCACACAGAGAGAGACACAGAGAGAGTCACAGAGAGAGTCACAGAGAGAGAGACAGAGAGAGAGTCACAGAGAGAGTCACAGAGAGAGTCACAGAGAGAGACACAGAGAGAGTCACAGAGAGAGTCACAGAGAGAGACAGAGAGAGAGTCACAGAGAGTCACAGAGAGAGTCACATAGAGAGTCACAGAGAGAGAGACACAGAGAGAGTCACAGAGAGAGTCACAGAGAGAGTCACAGAGAGAGTCACAGAGAGAGAGTCACAGAGAGAGTCACACAGAGAGAGTCACAGAGAGAGTCACAGAGAGAGAGACACAGAGAGAGAATCACACAGAGAGACACACAGAGAGTCACAGAGAGAGAGACAGAGAGAGTCACAGAGAGAGTCACACAGAGAGAGAGACACAGAGAGAGTCACACAGAGAGAGAGTCACAGAGAGAGTCACAGAGAGAGTCACACAGAGAGAGTCACAGAGAGAGTCACAGAGAGAGAGACACAGAGAGAGAGTCACACAGAGAGACACACAGAGAGTCACAGAGAGAGAGACAGAGAGAGTCACAGAGAGAGTCACAGAGAGAGAGACACAGAGAGAGTCACAGAGAGAGTCACAGAGAGAGACACAGAGAGAGTCACAGAGAGAGAGACAGAGAGAGAGACAGAGAGAGTCACAGAGAGAGACACAGAGAGAGACACAGAGAGAGTCACAGAGAGAGTCACAGAGAGAGACACAGAGAGAGTCACAGAGAGAGTCACAGAGAGAGTCACACAGAGAGAGAGACACAGAGAGAGACACACAGAGAGAGTCACAGAGAGAGAGTCACAGAGAGAGACACAGAGAGAGACACAGAGAGAGTCACAGAGAGAGTCACAGAGAGAGAGTCACAGAGAGAGAGTCACAGAGAGAGAGTCACAGAGAGAGACACAGAGAGAGACACACAGAGAGAGTCACACAGAGAGAGTCACACAGAGAGTCACACACACACAGACCCACACACAGAGACACACAGTCACAGAGAGAGTCACAGAGAGAGTCACAGAGAGAGAGTCACAGAGAGAGAGTCACAGAGAGAGAGTCAGAGAGAGAGTCACAGAGAGAGTCACACAGAGAGAGTCACACAGAGAGAGACACAGAGAGAGTCACAGAGAGAGTCACAGAGAGAGACACAGAGAGAGTCACAGAGAGAGAGTCACAGAGAGAGACACAGAGAGAGTCACAGAGAGAGTCACAGAGAGAGAGACAGAGAGAGTCACAGAGAGAGACACAGAGAGAGAGACAGAGAGAGTCACAGAGAGAGACACAGAGAGAGAGTCACACAGAGAGAGAGACAGAGAGAGTCACAGAGAGAGACACAGAGGGAGACACAGAGAGAGTCACAGAGAGAGTCACAGAGAGAGAGACAGAGAGAGAGACACAGAGAGAGAGACAGAGAGAGTCACAGAGAGAGTCACAGAGAGAGACACAGAGAGAGTCACAGAGAGAGACACAGAGAGAAACACAGAGAGAGTCACAGAGAGAGTCACAGAGAGAGTCACAGAGAGAGTCACAGAGAGAGACACAGAGAGAGTCACAGAGAGAGTCACAGAGAAAGACACAGAGAGAGACACAGAGAGAGTCACAGAGAAAGACAGAGAGAGACACAGAGAGAGACACAGAGAGAGACACAGAGAGAGACACAGAGAGAGACAGAGAGAGAGACACAGAGAGAGACACAGAGAGAGACACAGAGAGAGTCACAGAGAGAATCACAGAGAAAGACAGAGAGAGACACAGAGAGAGACACAGAGAGAGACACAGAGAGAGTCACAGAGAGAGTCACAGAGAGAGACACAGAGAGAGAGACAGAGAGAGACAGAGTCACAGAGAGAGTCACAGAGAGAGTCACAGAGAGAGTCACAGAGAGTCACAGAGAGAGAGTCACAGAGAGAGTCACAGAGAGAGTCACAGAGAGAGACAGAGAGAGTCACACAGAGAGAGACACAGAGAGAGTCACAGAGAGAGTCACAGAGAGAGAGACACAGAGAGAGTCACAGAGAGAGTCACAGAGAGAGTCACAGAGAGAGACACAGAGAGAGTCACAGAGAGAGTCACAGAGAGAGACAGAGAGAGAGTCACAGAGAGTCACAGAGAGAGTCACATAGAGAGTCACAGAGAGAGAGACACAGAGAGAGTCACAGAGAGAGTCACAGAGAGAGTCACAGAGAGAGTCACAGAGAGAGTCACAGAGAGAGTCACAGAGAGAGTCACACAGAGAGAGTCACAGAGAGAGTCACAGAGAGAGAGACACAGAGAGAGAGTCACACAGAGAGACACACAGAGAGTCACAGAGAGAGAGACAGAGAGAGTCACAGAGAGAGTCACACAGAGAGAGAGACACAGAGAGAGTCACACAGAGAGAGAGTCACAGAGAGAGTCACAGAGAGAGTCACACAGAGAGAGTCACAGAGAGAGTCACAGAGAGAGAGACACAGAGAGAGAGTCACACAGAGAGTCAGAGAGAGAGACAGAGAGAGTCACAGAGAGAGTCACAGAGAGAGAGACACAGAGAGAGAGTCACAGAGAGAGAGTCACAGAGAGAGAGTCACAGAGAGCGAGTCACACAGAGAGAGTCACAGAGAGAGTCACAGAGAGAGTCACAGAGAGAGAGACAGAGAGAGTCACAGAGAGAGACACAGAGAGAGTCACAGAGAGAGTCACAGAGAGAGAGACAGAGAGAGTCACAGAGAGAGAGTCACACAGAGAGAGTCACAGAGAGAGAGTCACAGAGAGAGTCACAGAGAGAGTCACAGAGAGAGAGTCACAGAGAGAGAGTCACAGAGAGAGTCACACAGAGAGAGTCACAGAGAGAGTCACAGAGAGAGTCACAGAGAGAGAGACAGAGAGAGTCACAGAGAGAGACACACAGAGAGTCACAGAGAGAGAGACATAGAGAGTCACAGAGAGAGTCACACAGAGAGAGAGACACAGAGAGAGAGTCACAGAGAGAGAGAGTCACACAGAGAGAGTCACAGAGAGAGTGACAGAGAGAGTCACAGAGAGAGTCACAGAGAGAGTCACAGAGAGAGTCACAGAGAGAGAGACACAGAGAGAGAGACAGAGAGAGACACAGAGAGAGTCACAGAGAGAGAGACACAGAGAGAGACACAGAGAGAATCACAGAGAGAGTCACAGAGAGAGAGAGTCACAGAGAGAGAGACACAGAGAGAGACAGAGAGAGACACAGAGAGAGTCACAGAGAGAGACACAGAGAGAGTCACAGAGAGAGTCACAGAGAGAGACACAGAGAGAGAGACACAGAGAGAGACACAGAGAGAGACACAGAGAGAGACACAGAGAGAGTCACAGAGAGAGACAGAGAGAGAGACAGAGAGAGAGACACAGAGAGAGAGACAGAGAGAGTCACAGAGAGAGTCACAGAGAGAGAGACAGAGAGAGACACAGAGAGAGTCACAGAGAGAGTCACACAGAGAGAGAGTCACAAAGAGAGAGACACAGAGAGAGACACAGAGAGAGACACAGAGAGAGTCACAGAGAGAGTCACACAGAGAGAGAGACACAGAGAGAGACAGAGAGAGTCACAGAGAGAGAGACAGAGAGAGACACAGAGAGAGTCACAGAGAGAGAGACACAGAGAGAGAGACACAGAGAGAGACACAGAGAGAGAGTCACAGAGAGAGACACACAGAGAGAGTCACAGAGAGAGAGTCACAGAGAGAGACACAGAGAGAGTCACAGAGAGAGAGTCACAGAGAGAGACACACAGAGAGAGTCACAGAGAGAGAGTCACAGAGAGAGACACAGAGAGAGACACAGAGAGAGTCACAGAGAGAGTCACAGAGAGAGAGTCACAGAGAGAGAGTCACAGAGAGAGAGTCACAGAGAGAGAGTCACAGAGAGAGACACAGAGAGAGACACACAGAGAGAGTCACACAGAGAGTCACACACAGACCCACACACAGAGACACACAGTCACAGAGAGAGTCACAGAGAGAGTCACAGAGAGAGAGTCACAGAGAGAGAGTCACAGAGAGAGAGTCAGAGAGAGAGTCACAGAGAGAGTCACACAGAGAGAGTCACACAGAGAGAGACACAGAGAGAGTCACAGAGAGAGTCACAGAGAGAGACACAGAGAGAGTCACAGAGAGAGAGTCACAGAGAGAGACACAGAGAGAGTCACAGAGAGAGTCACAGAGAGAGAGACAGAGAGAGTCACAGAGAGAGACACAGAGAGAGAGACAGAGAGAGTCACAGAGAGAGACACAGAGAGAGAGTCACACAGAGAGAGAGACAGAGAGAGTCACAGAGAGAGACACAGAGAGAGACACAGAGAGAGTCACAGAGAGAGTCACAGAGAGAGAGACAGAGAGAGAGACACAGAGAGAGAGACAGAGAGAGTCACAGAGAGAGTCACAGAGAGAGACACAGAGAGAGTCACAGAGAGAGACACAGAGAGAAACACAGAGAGAGTCACAGAGCGAGACACAGAGAGAGTCACAGAGAGAGTCACAGAGAGAGTCACAGAGAGAGTCACACAGAGAAAGACAGAGAGAGTCACAGAGAGAGACACAGAGAGAGACACAGAGAGAGTCACAGAGAGAGACAGAGAGAGACACAGAGAGAGACACAGAGAGAGACACAGAGAGAGACACAGAGAGAGTCACACAGAGAGTCACAGAGAGAGTCACAGAGAGAGACACAGAGAGAGAGACAGAGAGACAGAGTCACAGAGAGAGTCACACAGAGAGAGAGTCACAGAGAGTCACAGAGAGAGTCACAGAGAGAGTCACAGAGAGTCACAGAGAGAGAGTCACAGAGAGAGTCACAGAGAGAGTCACAGAGAGAGACAGAGAGAGTCACACAGAGAGAGACACAGAGAGAGTCACAGAGAGAGTCACAGAGAGAGAGACACAGAGAGAGTCACAGAGAGAGTCACAGAGAGAGTCACAGAGAGAGACACAGAGAGAGTCACAGAGAGAGTCACAGAGAGAGACAGAGAGAGAGTCACAGAGAGTCACAGAGAGAGTCACATAGAGAGTCACAGAGAGAGAGACACAGAGAGAGTCACAGAGAGAGTCACAGAGAGAGTCACAGAGAGAGTCACAGAGAGAGTCACAGAGAGAGTCACAGAGAGAGTCACACAGAGAGAGTCACAGAGAGAGTCACAGAGAGAGAGACACAGAGAGAGAGTCACACAGAGAGACACACAGAGAGTCACAGAGAGAGAGACAGAGAGAGTCACAGAGAGAGTCACAGAGAGAGAGAGACACAGAGAGAGTCACACAGAGAGAGAGTCACAGAGAGAGTCACAGAGAGAGTCACACAGAGAGAGTCACAGAGAGAGTCACAGAGAGAGAGACACAGAGAGAGAGTCACACAGAGAGACACACAGAGAGTCACAGAGAGAGAGACAGAGAGAGTCACAGAGAGAGTCACAGAGAGAGAGACACAGAGAGAGAGTCACAGAGAGAGAGTCACAGAGAGAGAGTCACAGAGAGCGAGTCACACAGAGAGAGTCACAGAGAGAGTCACAGAGAGAGTCACAGAGAGAGAGACAGAGAGAGTCACAGAGAGAGACACAGAGAGAGTCACAGAGAGAGTCACAGAGAGAGAGACAGAGAGAGTCACAGAGAGAGAGTCACACAGAGAGAGTCACAGAGAGAGTCACAGAGAGAGTCACAGAGAGAGTCACAGAGAGAGTCACAGAGAGAGAGTCACAGAGAGAGAGTCACAGAGAGAGAGTCACACAGAGAGAGTCACAGAGTGAGTCACAGAGAGAGTCACAGAGAGAGAGACAGAGAGAGTCACAGAGAGAGACACACAGAGAGTCACAGAGAGAGAGACAGAGAGAGTCACAGAGAGAGTCACACAGAGAGAGAGACACAGAGAGAGAGTCACAGAGAGAGAGAGTCACACAGAGAGAGTGACAGAGAGAGTGACAGAGAGAGTCACAGAGAGAGTCACAGAGAGAGTCACAGAGAGAGTCACAGAGAGAGAGACACAGAGAGAGAGACAGAGAGAGACACAGAGAGAGTCACAGAGAGAGAGACACAGAGAGAGACACAGAGAGAATCACAGAGAGAGTCACAGAGAGAGAGAGTCACAGAGAGAGAGACACAGAGAGAGACAGAGAGAGACACAGAGAGAGTCACAGAGAGAGACACAGAGAGAGTCACAGAGAGAGTCACAGAGAGAGTCACAGAGAGAGACAGAGAGAGAGACAGAGAGAGTCACAGAGAGAGTCACAGAGAGAGAGACAGAGAGAGACACAGAGAGAGTCACAGAGAGAGTCACACAGAGAGAGAGTCACAAAGAGAGAGACACAGAGAGAGACACAGAGAGAGACACAGAGAGAGTCACAGAGAGAGTCACACAGAGAGAGAGACACAGAGAGAGA
The DNA here is from genome assembly GCA_963514005.1 of Raja brachyura. Next base: position 8,101 of record CAUPSL010000799.1, on the reverse strand, counting down.
CAGAGAGAGTCACAGAGAGAGAGACAGAGAGAGACACAGAGAGAGTCACAGAGAGAGAGACACAGAGAGAGAGACACAGAGAGAGACACAGAGAGAGTCACACACAGAGAGAGTCACAGAGAGAGAGTCACAGAGAGAGACACAGAGAGAGAGTCACAGAGAGAGAGTCACAGGGAGAGTCACAGAGAGAGTCACACAGAGAGAGAGACACACAGAGAGACACACAGAGAGTCACAGAGAGAGTCACACAGAGAGAGTCACACAGAGAGTCACAGAGAGAGAGACAGAGAGAGTCACAGAGAGAGTCACAGAGAGAGAGTCACAGAGAGAGTCACAGAGAGAGAGACAGAGAGAGTCACACAGAGAGAGAGTCACACAGAGAGAGAGTCACAGAGAGAGACACAGAGAGAGTCACAGAGAGAGTCACAGAGAGAGAGTCACACAGAGAGAGTCACAGAGAGAGACACAGAGAGAGTCACAGAGAGAGTCACAGAGAGAGTCACAGAGAGAGAGTCACAGAGAGAGTCACAGTCACAGAGAGAGTCACAGAGAGAGAGTCACAGAGAGAGTCACAGAGAGAGAGACACAGAGAGTCACAGAGAGAGAGTCACAGAGAGAGAGTCACAGAGAGAGACACAGAGAGAGAGACACAGAGAGAGACACAGAGAGAGTCACAGAGAGAGTCACAGAGAGAGTCACAGAGAGAGACACAGAGAGAGTCACAGAGAGAGTCACAGAGAGAGTCACAGAGAGAGTCACAGAGAGAGACACAGAGAGAGTCACAGAGAGAGACACAGAGAGAGTCACACAGAGAGAGTCACAGAGAGAGAGACAGAGAGAGACACAGAGAGAGAAACAGAGAGAGTCACACAGAGAGTCACAGAGAGAGACACAGAGAGAGTCACAGAGAGAGAGTCACAGAGAGAGAGTCACAGAGAGAGACACAGAGAGAGTCACACAGAGAGAGTCACAGAGAGAGTCACAGAGAGAGAGAGACAGAGAGAGAGACAGAGAGAGAGACAGAGAGAGTCACAGAGAGAGTCACACAGAGAGAGAGTCACAGAGAGAGAGACACAGAGAGAGACACAGAGAGAGACACAGAGAGAGTCACAGAGAGAGTCACACAGAGAGAGAGACAGAGAGAGAGACAGAGAGAGTCACAGAGAGAGACATAGAGAGACACAGAGAGAGTCACAGAGAGAGAGACACAGAGAGAGAGTCACAGAGAGAGACACAGAGAGAGTCACACACAGAGAGAGTCACGGAGAGAGAGTCACAGAGAGAGACACAGAGAGAGAGTCACAGAGAGAGAGTCACAGAGAGAGTCACACACAGAGAGTCACAGAGAGAGAGAGACACACAGAGAGACACACAGAGAGTCACAGAGAGAGAGACAGAGAGAGTCACAGAGAGAGTCACAGAGAGAGAGAGTCACAGAGAGAGAGACAGAGAGAGTCACACAGAGAGAGAGTCACAGAGAGAGACACAGAGAGAGTCACAGAGAGAGAGAGTCACAGAGAGAGAGTCACACAGAGAGAGAGTCACAGAGAGAGACACAGAGAGAGACACAGAGAGAGTCACAGAGAGAGTCACAGAGAGAGTCACAGAGAGAGTCACAGAGAGAGTCACAGAGAGAGTCACAGAGAGAGTCACAGAGAGAGACACAGAGAGAGTCACAGAGAGAGTCACAGAGAGAGACACAGAGAGAGACACAGAGAGAGTCACAGAGAGAGTCACAGAGAGAGACACAGAGAGAGTCACAGAGAGAGAGTCACAGAGAGAGACACACAGAGAGAGTCACAGAGAGAGAGTCACAGAGAGAGACACAGAGAGAGTCACAGAGAGAGTCACAGAGAGAGAGTCACAGAGAGAGAGTCACAGAGAGAGTCACAGAGAGAGACACACAGAGAGAGTCACAGAGAGAGACACACAGAGAGAGTCACAGAGAGAGTCACACAGAGAGAGACACAGAGAGAGTCACAGAGAGTCACAGAGAGAGAGACAGAGAGAGAGACAGAGAGAGTCACAGAGAGAGACACAGAGAGAGACACAGAGAGAGTCACAGAGAGAGAGTCACAGAGAGAGACACACAGAGAGAGTCACAGAGAGAGAGTCACAGAGAGAGACACACAGAGAGAGTCACAGAGAGAGAGTCACAGAGAGAGACACAGAGAGAGACAGAGAGAGTCACAGAGAGAGACACAGAGAGAGACACAGAGAGAGTCACAGAGAGAGAGTCACAGAGAGAGAGTCACAGAGAGAGTCACAGAGAGAGACACACAGAGAGAGTCACAGAGAGAGACACACAGAGAGAGTCACAGAGAGAGTCACACAGAGAGAGACACAGAGAGAGACACAGAGAGAGTCACAGAGAGAGAGTCACAGAGAGAGTCACAGAGAGAGACAGAGAGAGTCACAGAGAGTCACACAGAGAGAGAGACACAGAGAGAGACACAGAGAGAGTCACAGAGAGAGTCACAGAGAGAGACAGAGAGAGTCACACAGAGAGAGACACAGAGAGAGACACAGAGAGAGTCACAGAGAGAGTCACAGAGAGAGAGTCACAGAGAGACACAGAGAGAGTCACAGAGAGAGAGACACAGAGAGAGACACAGAGAGAGTCACAGAGAGAGTCACAGAGAGAGTCACAGAGAGAGTCACAGAGAGAGTCACAGAGAGAGTCACAGAGAGAGTCACACAGAGAGAGTCACAGAGAGACAGAGAGAGTCACAGAGAGAGAGACAGAGAGAGACAGAGAGAGTCACAGAGAGAGTCACAGAGAGAGTCACAGAGAGAGTCACAGAGAGAGTCACAGAGAGAGTCACAGAGAGAGTCACAGAGAGAGTCACAGAGAGAGTCACAGAGAGAGTCACAGAGAGAGAGACACAGAGAGAGACACAGAGAGAGTCACAGAGAGTCACACAGAGAGAGTCACAGAGAGAGTCACAGAGAGAGTCACAGAGAGAGTCACACAGAGAGTCACACAGAGAGTCACACAGAGAGAGACACAGAGAGAGTCACAGAGAGAGAGACAGAGAGAGACAGAGAGAGTCACAGAGAGAGTCACAGAGAGAGTCACACAGAGAGAGTCACAGAGAGAG
>CAUPSL010000798.1:0-41992 GCA_963514005.1 Raja brachyura | reverse complement strand
TATGCAGGACCGGTTGCAATTAGGACACCTCACTATATTCCAGCATGGAGCCCCCTACACAGAGCAATGACAAAGGGTTATGCATTGCAGGATCTCATGAAACATCAGGAGCAGTTAAATAAGCAGAGAATGAAAATAGAACAGCAGAGGAAGCTGCTAGAAAACGAAAACTTGCAGCCTTGGGTCGGACCCCACCTACAAAGTGGAAAACAAAACAAGTACATGAACCAGAAAATGATAACTCATAAAACAAGGGGTAATGTATTAGGTTTAAGTATAATACCATTGTGCAACAGTGTATTATCCAATGATATGTAGGAAAAGAGCAAATACGGACAGGTGAAATGCACTTAAAAGGGCAGGAGTGCAGAGTATGTAATTGAAATGGTGTTACCTGCCTCCAAGTTAAAGGAGGAGGAGTGTTAGGTATGTGATGATTAGCATGTGTAATTAGTTTCTTGTGATGTCTTGTGTAAGTATGCATGTGCACGGGGAGACTCAAGATGGCGTCCTGGAATAAAGTAGCTTGTTAGATTACTCCCGTGTCCGAGCCTTATTAAAGTATGTTCCAAGCATCCAGACACACAACAATTAACCTACCCTTGTTGTATCTATCACCACACACAGTATGCATGTTACACATTCCATAATAAATCCAGTCCGGATCTTTATCCCTACCCGGACCAGTGACATCAGTGCTTCACCAGCTTGTTGTCAGTTAAATGCTGACGGCGGAGACGATACATGTAATGTTTCCTCCGCGTGTATTATAATAAACGACTATGAATTGTTGCTATATATACTACAAACCCACTGACTCCCATGGTTGCCTTGGCTAGTCTTCTTCCCATCCTGCTTCCTATAAGGACTCTATCCCCTTCTCCCGTCCACGCCGCAACTGCCCATAGAATGAATTGTTCCAAACCACGGCATCGGATATCTCCTCATTCTCCAGCGAAAGGGGGATCCCCAATTTGACTGTAGATCAGGCCCTCACCAGGCTTTCCTCTATATCCCGTAGCTCCTCCCTCACTCCCCATCGCCCTACTCGTAACAAGGACAGAGTCCCCCTTATCCTCACCTTCCACAGTACCAGCGGTCACATACAACAGATAGTTTTCGCCGCTTCGAATGTGAATCCCACCACTGGCCACATCTTAGCATTTTCTCCCCTTTCTCCCCTGTCCCCCCCCCCCCCCCGTGATCTCAAAAATAATCACTATTTCCCCCCTTATCTAGAGTCCAATGAAGGTCATGATGTACACTGGACCCAGATCTCCGAGCAGAAAAGATGCGGTCACCTCTGGATGCGGTCAGGGCGCGGATTTATCAATGAGCAGAAGCACTGAGGGGAGCGGATATTTCACCGCGCTCTTCACCTGCTCCCTGAACTTGGACTGGGTCGCCGCATAAATAAGTGTGTTCGTGCAGCAGCTGAGATTCCTCAGCATATACCCTACGTAGTGAAAGATATATTGAGAATCATTCCGATCATTCCCAATTCCTGTGATCTGATAATAGATGAAGTTTACAACCAGCGTCAGCCACAGGAGGATGAAGCTGCCGGAGATGGTGAAGAGTAAAGTCACAGACCTCGTCCAACTTTCCATCCACGGCTCACTGCGCGCCCCCCCCCCCCCCCCCATGCTCTCACTCCTCAGCCCCTTACGGACCCGACTGGCCACTAAAATGTACCGGACTGTCAGGGCGTTGAGAAGCAGGATTACAGCGAAAGGGATAAACTGAGTAAAAACCGTGTCGATCCAATCATGTGCTACCCACCCTGGGACAGTGGCCACCGTGCGACAGAGCCACGGTACTTTGTCCATGATTGTTCGAGACTCCCGTGTGAAGTTGCGCGGAACGTTTTTTTCAGACAGAACAGAACGCCGACTGTTGCGAGAACCGCAGCCGCAGTTTTCCCGGTGCAATATTTAGTTTTCAGCTTCTGGCAACAAATGGCGACATCCGATCAAAGGTGAAAGTGACGGTGAACCGGACAGAACAGTCTGTAGCTGCAGAGCTCGGTACAACATTAGCATGCTAGTTATAACAATGTTAGACACGGCTCCCACTGTGCCCGTCCTGCTCGCTTAAGGGAAGAGATATGAGGCGATGGGCGGGGTAAAGGTCGGGGAGGAAACAAGCAGCCAACCGTTACAATACGTGGCATAGTCCTTCCTATAGTTAACCCTGCTCGCAGTCGCTGATGGGGCCAGATTCACAGACTTCACCGTGAGCAATCGCGTTTAACCAGGACTCTGGGATGTCGGCATCTGATGGGGACGAGGAGCGTTCCACAGGGAAGGCTGGAAGAACTTAGGATCCAGCAGCAGAGTGCCTCTGTCAATGGCTATATTCCACAGTGAGTAGTTCCGTACCAACCAGGCACGTGCCGTCAGGGTAGGCAAGGTAGGCACTGCCTACCCTGACTAAAATTATATCATAACTAAATATAAATAGTAAAGGCATGGGAGAATTATGCCTATGTAAGAGATTGATCTCTTAGGTAGGCATAATTCTCCGTGCCTTTCATCCGCAGCAATTGTAACACGGGAAGGTCTGTGCAGCCCACGTGCCGTCAGCGCAGCCTGAAGCCGTCAGTTTCAAGCGGGGCTGAAGGCAGCAGAAATTCTGCCTTTGCGGGGTTTTCAAATATGGTTTTCAGTTTCTTGGCGGGGTTTTCAAATATGGTTTGTCAATATTTTAAGTGTATCTTAGGTAACAAAGAGAGACGAATGGAGATTGTGTAACAATAATGTGGTAAGTACATTTTGTGTTTATGTTTTTAAATACTCTATTTTCCGGCGTGTGGGGGTGGGGGGAGAGCTCCTTTCCAAGCATTTGGCGAGTCTGGCCCGGGGTAAAGTTGCGGGCAGGCACGAATGTTATGAATGAGGGGATTGGGATAATGCCACTTGCGACTCTCCTTGCACGGTGGCGTGGAATGCCACCGCATTGAGGCCGATGGGGGGGGGGGGAGGGAGAGAAGTAGCTCGGGTGGCTGAGCGGCCGCCGGGCCGGACAGCGGAACCAGCCGCCACCTTAGCTCCTTCTGCCGGTCCCCGCTCACCTCTGGCAGCTCTCCGTCTAAAAACCTCTCTCCTGCCGCTCGCTGGCCTCACTCGTGTCCTTAAATTCCGACAGCGCGATTGAGGTTACTCGGCTGTGGGAATTTAAGGATTTGTAGGAAGCCGCTGTCATGAGCGAAGTCGGCGAACTACAGGTGACAGGTGTTCCGACGGAGAGCACTGCCAGAGGTGAGCGGGCCGGCAGAAGGTGCTGAAGTGGCGGCCAGTTCTGCTGATGGGTCCCCGAGCTGCTTCTACCCCCAGCCACAATGCGTGGCTTCGCGCCCGGAGAGCTGCGCTAGTTGTGAGTGAGTGAGTTACTGGCAGCATCCCCGACACCCTCCTTCTCAACACTCGTGCCCTCCGCACAACTTTACCCCTGGCACAGACTCTCCACACGCTGTGAAAGGAACTGTTCCCTCAATTGGTCCCTTGAACAAGTGTTGTTATATAATAAAAATACAACTGATTTAACTATTCCCTGTACTCCCGTTTTTCCCACCATCTCTCCATCTTTCCATCTGCCATCACCCTTCAGTAATTCAGAATAAAGGAGACTAGGAAGCCTTGGGCAAATTGAATTGTCACTGTTTTTATTTATTTATTTAGGTAACGGGGAGAACAATCTGCGCATGCGCGGTTTAATTTTTTATGTACTGAGTGCCTACCCTGACTAATTACTCACGGCACGTGCCTGGTACCAACACACGCCGGTAGATCCGCGGTCATTGGTTCAGGAGTTTGATCCTATTATCCATGACCGAGGAAGTGCTAAGGGAAGGACTTGACCTTTATTTCGCCTTCCATCACAGTAAGGAATATGTAGGAATTCCTGTATCTCTGAAAAAAAAGGAAAAAATGAAGCAGGGAGAGGGGGGGGAGGTTTTGGGACCGTTTCCCCTTCGTATCCACGAAAATTCGGCCCCCAACATGTGTCACCATGACGGTCAACATTTCTGCTGGATTTTTGGTTGTGTTTCAAATCAGAGAGAGAGAGAGGGAAGTGAGGGAGACAGAGGGAGAATAGAGAGAGTGAGAGGGGGAGAAAGTGTGGTGAGAGTGAGGGAAGAGTGGGGCTGTCTGTATGGAGTTTGTATCTGCTCCCCGTGCACTGCGTGGGTCCTCCCACACTCCAAATGCGTAGAGGTTTGTAGTTTCATTGGCTTGGTAAATGAAAATATTGTGGGTGTAGGATAGTGTTAAGTTACGTGGATCGCTGGTTGACACGGACCCAGTGGGACGAATGACCTCTTTCCACGCTGTATCTGTAAACTAAAGAAGGGAGTGAAAGGAAGCGGGGAGAGAGAGGGCGAGAAAGGGAGAGAGAAAAGGGGGAAGAGAGGGACAGAAAGGGATAGTGAGATTGAGAGGGACAGAGAGAGGAGAGTATAATGTAGACGTAGAGCGAAAAGAGGGAAGAGGGAGGGGGTTAGAGAGGGGGAAGAGAGAGGGTAAGAGAGGGGAATGAAGAGACGGGTATCAAATATTAATTTAGTTTAATTTAATAGTGAGGCACCGATTCAGGACTTATCTGGACTTCTCTGAACATCTGGACTGCGGAGGGTTGAGGTCACAACCATGGGGGAAAATGGGGGACGACTGGCCAAATGTTGTGCCTTCCACCACAAGGATGAATGCTGTGGTGGATGCTTGTGTCAATTTTATTGTGTATGTGTGCTCTTTTATTGTACCGCTGCTGGCAAATTCATTTCACTTACAAGTGATGGAACAAGTGACGGATAAAATTTGGCGACTTGACTTTAGTTAAATTTATTATTGTAAATGTTTTCTTATAAACTGGAGGCGGTAGAAAAAGAGGAGAGAGAGGGGGAGAGGGGGAGAAAGAGGGGGGAAAGAGAGGGGGAGTGGGGAGAGAGGGAGAGGGGATAACCCATATATATAATTAAAACACATATAAATAATTAAAAGGGAGTTCTGCTCCAAGCCGGAGGATGAGACAGATGTCCGGCAGCAGTGGCGGGGACTGAATGCAATCACCTCCTCCAAGCCAAAATCAGGAGGCAGCTCGAATGTCGGCGAATCATCACTCTCTGATGAGCTCAATGCGTTTTCGTACGTTTTGATAGGGAGAACACCGATATGCCTTCCCGAGCCCCTATTCGCTGTGATGGTATTTCAGTCTCAGTCACAGAGGCCGACGTCAGGAAATCCTTCAGAGGGGTGAAACCTCGAAAAGCGTCTGGACCTGATGGCACACCTGGTCGTGCCTAAAAACCTGTTCTGACCAACTGGCTGGAGTATTTAACGGACATTTTCAACCTGTCACTGCTGAGGTTTTCGGTTGTACAATCCAAGTGTGCTTTGGTTTGAAAATGCGAACGTGTGCTTTCGTTTGAAAATGCAAAATGTGCTTTCATTTGAAAATGCTAAATTTGCCTTTGGATTTAAACTGCTAAAGTTGCCTTTGGTTTTGAAAATCCTAAAGTTGCCTTGGGTTTGAAAATGCTAAATTTGCCTTGGGTTTGAAAATGCTAAAGTGGGGCCTTGGGTCTGAAAATGCTAAAGTTGCGTTTGGTTTGAAAATACTAACGTGTGCTTTGCTTGTAAAATTCAAAAGTGTGATTTGGTTTGAAAATGCTGAAGCGTGTTTTGGTTTGAAAATTCAAAAGTGTGTGTTGGTTTGAAAATGCTAAAATGTGTTTAGTTTTGAAAATGCAGACCGATGGTTTAGTTTGAAAATGCTAAAGTTGCGTATGGTTTGAAAATGATAAAGTTGCGTTTGATTTGAAAATACTAAAGTTGCCTTTGCGTTGAAATTGGTAAAGTTGCGTTTGGTTTGAAAATGCTAACGTTTGCTTTGGTTGTAAAATACAAATGTGTGCTTTGGTTTGAAAATGCTAAAATCTGCTTTGGTTTGACAATGATAACGTGTGCTTTAGTTTGGGAATGCAAATGTGTGCTTTCGTTTGAAAATGGTAAAGTTGTCTTAGGTATGGATATGCTAAAGTTGCCTGGGGTTTGAAAATGCTGAAGTTGCCTCGTCTAATTAAAGTTGCCTTGGCTAATTAAATGTGCCTTGCCTAATTAAAGTTGCCGTGTCTAACATATATATTTGAAACTCTGATCTTGACAACTTCCTGTTGCACTGCATATTGATTAGAGAAAAAACGCTACCACTTACGGCCATGATTTCTGTCCATTTTACTCAGCCCCCCTCCGCTGCGAAAACAAGAGAATGTTTTCCCATCGCTGAAAAATAAAAGATTTATTAATGTTTAAACAATTTTGAGATTATCTCTCCTGTTAATCACGCCCCTTCCGGGGGATAATTTATTGATTTAATTATTTATTTAGAACAGAATAAAATAATAAAAAGCAAGTGTGAAACAGCATACGTAAAACAAAACAAGAATACTACATAAAGTGTCATAAAGAGCATCCATAAATAAATGCAATCGTATTGGCCCGAAAATGAGCAGGAAGAAGCCAAAGGTTATTAATTCCCACCTCTTATTCAACTGCGTATAATTATCTTATACACATTTAGCAGCTATATGTACACCATATGTACACCAGCAGCTATATGTAGAAAAAATATTTACATGTATACACTAATCAAATATTTACAAAGTCATGAACAAGAGAGAAAAAAAAAAAGAAAATAAAAATCCTTCATATACTATACAGTATCTCTTTGCCATGTATACAACCCATCACCCTATAAAACCCGGAAGTGTGCAGGTGCCTCAGTTCTCTGAAAGATAGGGGATCGAGAAGTCGCGACTCTCAGTCTGAGCTGTGAATAATACTGGGCACATGTCTACTGAACTGTGAGGGGTTCTACGGAACTGTAAGGGCGCTTAATGTGGTTTGAAAATGCAAAAGTGTGTTTTAGTTTGAAAATGCAAAAGTTTGTTTTAGTTTGAAAATGCAGAAATGTGTTTTGGTTTGAAATTGCAAAAGTGTGCTTTGGTGTGAAAATGCCAAAGTGTACGTTGGTTAGAAAATGCTAACGCTGCCTTTGGTTTGAAAATGCTAAATTTGCCTTTGGTTTGAAAATGCTAAAATTGCATTGGTTTGAAAATGCTAAAGTTGCATTGGTTTGAAAATGCTAAAGTTACCTTTGGTTTGAACATGCTAAAGTTGCCTTGGGATTGAAAGTGGTAACGTTTCCTTTGGTTTGAAAATGCTAACGTTGCCTTGGGTTTGAAAATGCTAACGTTGCCTTGGGTTTGAAAATGCTAAAGTTGCCTTGGGTTTGAAAATGAGAAAGTTGCCATGGGTTTGAAAATGCTAAGGTTTCCTTTCTGAATTAAAGTTGCCTTACCTAATTAAAAAATAAAAGTCTAATCTTGACCACTTCTTGTTTGCGCTGTATATTGATTGTAGAAATTATTTTAGCTATGGAGTTTTGGCCATGTTACACAGAGACCCCCTCCACTCATCAGCTGCCGAAGACCTTTCCGATCGTTGAAAAACAAAAGTTATTAGTGTTTAAAAATGTTGGGATACTTTCTCCTGTCAAGTACGCCATGGAGGGGAGTATAGATTATGAACACCGGGGCGTGGCTCAGTCCCTGCAAGAAGGGGGAGGAAGAGGTCACAACTCGCTGTCTTTAGTAGCCTTGCACGCTGCTTGAAATGGTATGAAACTGCGTTTCAATTTGGTGGCCTTGCACCCTGCTTGAAGAGGTATGAAAGAGAGAGAGAGAGAGAGAGAGAGAGAGAGAGAGAGAGAGAGAGAGGGAGAGGGGTGGGAGAGAGAGGGTACAGAGAGAGTAGAGAGTTTAATTTAGACGTACAGTAAAGTATGGGAGATAGAGCGGGATAGAGAGATGGGGAAGATTGAGAGGGGGAGAGGGCGAGAGGGATAAGATAGAGCGGGAGGGGTGTATGGCTGGTCGGCACGGATGGCTGTTGGGCCTGTTTGCTCGCGGTAAAAAGAGAAAACGTTAATCAGGGAGATGAGGGCTAGAGTTTGGGGCCTGTTTCAAGAAGGCCTTTTGCCTCCTGTTCCCAGCGGAGGGCGGGAAGGTGGCCGTTTCATTAGACAATTGACAGTAGCCATTAGACAATAGGCGCAGGCATAGATCATCTGGCCCTCCGTGCCAACACCGCCATTTAATTTGATCACAGCACGGGGACGAAGCCATTGTGTCAAACTTTGAACAAGAGTTTTAAAACATCCCCTTTGTTTCCTTTACTTCCATTAACCTGCCGTTCCCCGGGATTCTCCCCTGGTCGTCACTGTCTTTTTCATCTCTTCCTTCGGCCCTACAGCGCGGAAACAAGCCCTTCGGTCCAACTTTTCCACCCGGTTTCGATCCTAACCACGTCTGCCCGGGACTGACGCATGGAAGATCCGGTGGTGAATGTCAGGAGCCGGGGCCCGCAGCGGAGAGACAGCGCCCGCCTCTGGGAGGCACTCAGGGCGCGCATTTATGAATGAGCCGAAGCAATGAGGTGAGCGGATATTTCACCGCACTCTTCACCTGCTCCCGAAACTTGGACTGGGTCACCGCATAAATAAATGTGTTCGTGCAGCAGCTGAGATTCCTTAGCAAATACCCGACGTTGGTAGCGACATAATCAGAATCATTCCAATCATTTGCATTTCCTGTGATCTGATAATAGGCGAAATATACAACATATGTCAGCCACAGGAGGATGAAGCTGCCGGAGATGGTGAATAGTAAAACCATAGACCTCCTCCTGCTCTCCATCTCCGGGTCACTGCGATTGTCCCTCTTGCTCTGGCCCCTCAGCCCCTTGCGGACCCGACTGGCCATTAAAATGTGCCGGACTGTCAGAACGTTGAGCAACAGGATTACAGCGAAAGGAAGTAACGAAGTTGAAACCGCATCGAGGCAGTCAAATGCAACCCACCCGGGGTCAGTGTAATAAATGTCCAACGTGACACAGCCCCACGGGATATTGTCGATGATATCACTGGGTGCCCGAATGAAGTAGCGGGGAACGTTTTTCAGACAGAGCAGAACGCCGGCTGTTGCGAGAACCGCAGCCGCAGTTTTCCCGCTGCAATATTTTATTTTCAGCTTCTGGCAACAAATGGCGACAAACCGATCAAAGGTGAAAGTGACGGTGAACCAGACAGAGCAGTCTGCAGCTGCATGCTGGAGTACAGCGTTAACTCTGCACACAGGGGTGATGGACAGGAAACTCCAATAAAAGTAATGATATTTGATATGATAAAAAATGACCTCAGTGTATAATGACCAGTAGATCGGCCGCTGCCATGGCCACCAGGTAGCGAGTGGTGCAGGTGGAGAGGCCGCACTTTCCCCGGGACAGGATCACAATCGCCACTAAATTCCCTGCGGGAAGAGAAGGGAATGGACACTGGACATTACTGCCCACGTTTTCCGGGGCAAAGCACCTGCTCAACTTTCAGTTAAACATCGGTAGTGTTGGAGTCGGTGCGTGACTGGAAGTTTAACAATATCAGACTCCGCTCCGACACTCCCGACCTGCCTGCGTCAGGGGAGGAGTTAAGGCGACGGGCGGGGTAAAGGGCGGGGAGGGAACGAGCTACAGTAGGCGGAATGTTCCTTTCGATAGGGATTTTGCACGAGAATCATGGTTACGACCCGTGACCCGTACTGTTAGCGAGCAAAGTCCTCTGGAGTACACGCGTTCAACATCAGGTAAGCACATACTATGTCTGCCTGTAGATCGGACCCTTCTTCTGTCCCAGCATCCGGCATCCACACTGATTGGTTCCACATTCCGGGACCCCGGGCCGTCTTTCCCCGCGGCTGGGGGGTGAGGGTCAGGGGGGTCGGGGGGTTTCTGTCTGCCGAGGCCGTTTCATCTCGGTCAGTGATTCTGAGTGTGCGTAAGGACCTGACTGTCCTCGACTCGAATGCATCTGCCGAGGACGTTGTCAGGTGGTCTGGGGTGGGGGAGTAGGCTCGGGGTGCAGGACTGTCCCGAGGGATGCGCTCCTTCGGCCGCTTACACCTCAGTGTTTGGGTTCAGATCAAATTAGCAATGTTACAAAATTATGAGATTTTTAAAATCAAGTCTCCAATTTATCCCATAAGGCATAATAAGTTTCATTTGACACCTAATTCACTTTCATATCTTAAGTTTTTAAAAGGGTATGGCCATTTTCATACTCAACAATTAGCATGTTCTTCCCTATTGCTTTTCCATTCACTTAACTCAAAAGCTGTGGTCGAGGACAGTCAAAAGCCCATAAATTTCTTAAAAATCTAGAGAACTGAATGAAATTTTCAGTCATTATTAATTGCAGCATTCTGAAACAAATATAAGACTTCTTACTTGGATGACCTGAAATTAAAGCTTGTAATTAGTTAATTACCTAATTGTAGTTAATTACAACATCGACCGTTGTGTCGGAAATAGTAATAAATGCCCAGACGGCCTTGAAAATTCAAACATATGATGTTCTCAAGATCAGATCTTTAACACCATTGTATTATAGTAATTCAGTAACAGATAGGTACATAGATTACAATTTCTAGCAATAGACCAAGTATTTGTGGTGAAGATGTTGCTAGCTGGTACATTGGCATATCATAATCAGTAGCAACATCATACTCCTCAGATTGAAACCATTAAGCAACTCTGTAAACCTTGTTTTTCCTCAAATCTTCAATGTTGGCATTGTAAACTACACGTTTTTGCTCTTCAAACCACACATGACATGCCTTTCTGCCCACTACATCCCCATTAACAATGTCCTGTAGAATCCATTTCCGAAGAAAATGTTTTTTTTTTAATAACCTCAGTATACAAAAAACAAACAAATCCCATTCACACAAGAATTCACAATATAACATGATTTTAAAATCATACTGTCATGAATTTATATCCCAGATGGAAGGAATTTTATGTTTAATTCCCATAACTTAATATAGAAACATGCACACAATATAAAATTAGTATTTTTTGGACAATACATGTAAAATAAAAATGATATTTAGTCTAAACATATTACCCATGCATAGACAATAACAACAAATATAGACGATTTAGATACTCTTATGACATGATTGCCCAAAAAAGAGCATTTAAATCATGTTGCGAGTGTTTTTTTCTGGAAAGCGATCGATTGGAATGTTGCATTTGCGGTGAATTTGAACCCCATATCGGCAGTAATAACACTGCCAGTTCGTATGGGGCCCAAATCACATTTTCGCAAATGAAAATTAGATTAAAGCCATCCCGACAAACAAGTTTATATCTAAAATAAACGATTTACATTATGTTTTGTCCCCATCATGCGATCCGTGCCGTTGTACGCATTGAGGGCGTTAGAAGTCACTTTATTTTAATGTAATTATTGTATTGTCTCGCGATTAAATAACTGAAGATATCGGGAGCGGTAGTCCGAACGATTATTCTTCAGCGGTTTAGCAGTCCGAGAAAAGCCGCCTCTGATAAGCAGGAGAAACGGCATTTAAATTCCGCCCCCCACCCTGCTCAAAGGCGCCAAATTCGAGCACACGGCAGAACTGCAGAACTGAAGGTAAGTTCTGTAACATCGCTACAAAGACACATGATAATTTAGTTAAGAGCGCTCGCTCACCCTCCACAATTATATACAGCACAACAATTGACTATTTAGGTGTTTTTAACAGGCAAGAAAGTATGCGTTTCGTGCGTTAACTGTGTATGCCGGAGGCTGCCACGTCCTCTAGGAGGATTGAGCTGCTCCATGCGTGCCGCGCTTTAACCCGATGACCTTACGTGCAACTCCTCTTGAGACCATGCTCACGGTCTCTGATGAGGCCGGTTTCACAGACAACCGTTACCCGCCGCGTTTAACCAGTGCTCTGGGAACTCGGCATCAGATGGGGATGGGGAGTGTTCCAGGGGGAAGGCAGGGATCACTTAGAATCCGGCAGCAGGGTGGCTCCGGTAATGGATTCATTCCACAGTGATTTCAGTTCGTTACCAACACAGGTCGGTAGATCCGTGGCCGCTGGTTCAGGAGATCGATCCAATTATAGATCATCAGACAGTGGAAACGGACTGTGACAGGCACATTGAGACGTGTCCACAGGAGCGGATGTTCACTCTGATTTATGACTCAGACACAGTGAATTTTACAATGTAAACCCTTCACAGTCACACCGTCCCAAATAGCTGCCTGTTCCGAGCACTCGGACAACTGGGAAGGTCCCACTGAAGGCATGCACAGCTTTCTCGTAGGTCCCGGCAGTGAGAGAAAAAGAGGGTTAGTTCCCGCTATCTGAAAATAAGAAAAATCAACGGTTCAATGGTCCTTTATTGTCACGTGTACCGAGGTACTGTGAAATTTGTTCTGGAACCCTAAAAGGGACCGCCAGCTCCACGAGGCCGCAGTACGGATGGAGATACGAAACGGATAAAAGTCGCATCTCCATCGAGGGAAGAGATAAAAAGTTTCCCCCAATCCCCGCAACCACCGCCCCCGTCCACCCCCACATAATACAACATCTAAAGATACACTAAACACACAAGTAAAAACAGACTAAAATGAATAACGGAAGGTAGTACGACGCAGGCTGCTCACACGGCGCCACCCAGTGAATCACAGCGTTATTTCAAAAATATTTTGCTAAGAGGTCTGAGATAGTTCACATATTCTTGAACAGTTGTGAAGCTTGTAACATGATCAGAATCAAGTCAACACCGTTAAACCCACTGAGTTAATAAACTTGAATAGTTCTGCTCACTTACCAGGGACTCCAACGGCAGCAATGATCACGTACAAGAATTTCTCCACCTCGTAATATTCCCAAAGCTTTTGCCCCATTTTGACCGCCCAGCGACGTGTCGCCATAAGCGAGCGGTAATCTCGGAATGAAATGCTGGGTCAGAGCTTTCCCTGACATTTTATGCCATTTTTCGTCTCCACAGGGACAGTGAAGTTTCATCAGAATTATAAAAATAGAGATTTCGAAATTATTCCCAAACAGATGACATCAGTCAGGTGAAATCTCCGCTGAGTGTGACAGGTTTTGAATTATTCAGGGAATTGATTGAGAAACTCCGAAGACTCGGTTGGAAATTGGGAGTGGCATTGTTCCACCAAAGGGGGTATCGTTTCAAACTACATCAGATCCAACTCTCCACCTCGTAGCCCATAGACCATAGACAATAGGTGCAGGATTCGGCCATTCGCCCCATTGAAACCATTCAATGTGATCATGGCTGATGATACACAATACGTACCCCGTTCCTGCCTTCCCCCTATATCCCCTGACTCATCTATATTTAAGAGCCTTATCATGCTCTCTCTTGAAACCATCCAAAGAACCGACGTCCCCCGCCCTCTGAGGCAGACCTTTCTACAAATTCTCAACTGTTTGTGTGAACAAGTATTTCCTCATCTTCGTTCTAAATGCCTTACCACTTATTCTTCACCAATGGCACCTGGTTCTGGACTCCCCAAACATCGGTCACATGTTTCCATCCTCTAGCGTGTCAAAACCTTTAATAATCTTATATGCTTCAATATGATCCCCTCTCATCCTTCAAAACTCCAGAGTATACAAGCCCCGCTGCTCAATTCTCTCAGCATATGATAGTCCCGCTGTCCCGGGAAATAACCTTGTGAACCTATGCTGCACTCACTCAGAAGCAAGAATGTCCTTCCGCAAATGAGGCCAAAATTGCACACAATACTCCAGGTGTAGTTTCAGTGCGGCTCTGTACAACTGCAGAAGGACCTCTTTGTTCCTATGCTCAATTCCTCTTGTTCTGAAGGCCAACATTGCATTCGCTTTCTTCACTGCCTGTTTTATCTGCATTTCCCAACTTGACGTGATTGAAGTAATACTCTCGATTCCTGTTTTTGTTACCAAAGTGGATAACCTCACAGTTATCCATGTTAAATTGCATCTGCCCATTCACCCAACCTGTTCAAGTCACCCTGCATTCTCATAGCATCCCCCTCACAATTCAAACTGCCACCTAGCTTTGTGTCATCTGCAAATTTGCTAATGCTACTTTGAATCCGTTCATCTATGTCATTGATATCTATATGATTAAAAGCGTAATCTTGACCACTTCCTGTTTGCGCCATGCTTTGGTTTAAGAAAAAACGCTGCCACGTACGGCTGTGACTTTCGGCTATCTTACATAGAGACCCCCTCCGCTGCTCAGGCCCCGAGAATGTTTCCCATCGATGAACAGTAAAATACTAATCTTGAGATCTCTCGCCTGTCAATCACCGCCATGGAGGTCGCGCCGCTTCCGGGAGTGGGGTACAGGGCGTTATGAGCCAAGATGCTGGACGTGGCTCAGTCGCTGCAAGATGGCAATGGAGAAGCATGGACACTCAGTCTGAGATGGGTATCTACAGAACACTGAGTGTCTACTGAAATGTGTGTGCCCTTTATGTCCTAGCAGGAATGACGGTAGAACAGCAATGGCAGGAATTTCTGAGCATAATCCGGCATACGCAGGATCATTTCATTCCAAAAGGGAAATAAGATATTAAGGGGAGTAGGGGGCAAACGTGGCTGAGAAGAGAAGTTAGGGATAGAATAAAACTAAAATAAAAGATGTATAACATAACAAAGAGTAGCCAGAGGATTGGGGAACTTTCATAGGACAACAGAAGTAAACAAAACGGCCAATACTGGCTGAAAAGATGACATACGAGGGGAAGCTGGCCAGGAATATAAAGAAGGACAGTAAATGCTTATTTTGATATGTTAAGGGATAAAGAGTAACAAAGTCCAATGTGGGTCCCTTGAAGGCAAACACGGGTGAAATTATTATGGGCAACAAGGAAATGGCAGAAGTGTTGAATAGGTACTTCGGATCTGTCTTCACTAAGGAAGATACAAACAATCTCCCAAATGTAATGGAGGATAGAGGAGCTAAGGGGTTAGAGGAACTGAAATATATTTTCATTAGACGCTAAATAGTATTCTGCAGGCTAATGGGACTGAAGGATGATAAATCCCCCGGAACTGATGGTCTGCACCCCAGGGTCCTCAGGGATGTAGTTCTAGAAATAGTGGACGCATTGGTGAACATTTTTCCAAAGTTCAATAGATTCAGGATCAGTTCCTTTGGATTGGGGGATAGCTAATGTTATACCACGTTTTAAGAAAGGAGCGAGGGAGAAAAGGGGGAATTACAGACCAGTTAGCCTGACTTCGGTGGTGAGAAAGATGCTGAGTCAATTATTAAAGAGGTACTAATGAGGCATTTGGATAGCAGTAAAAAGGATTAGTCCAAGTCTGCAAGGATTTATGAAAGGCAAATCATGCTTGTGAAATTTTTCTGAAATCTTCTGAAATTTTTTGAGGATGTGACAAGTAAAATGGATGAAGGGGATCCAGTGGATGCAGTGTATCTAGACTTTCAGAAAGCCTTTGATAAGGTCCCGCACGGGAGACTGGTGACTAAAATGAGGGCACATAGTATTGGGGGTAGGGCGTTGACATGGATACAAAATTGTTTGGCAGACCGGAAGCAAAGAGTAGGAGTGAACGGGTCCTGTTCAGAAGGGCAGGTAGTGGTGAGTGGAGTGCCGCAAAGTTCGGTGTTGGGGCCGCAACTGTTTACCATATATATTAATGATTTGGAAGAGGGAATTAGGAGCGACACTAGCAAATTTGCCCATGACACAAAGCTGGGTGGCAGTGTGAACTGTGAAGAGGGTGATGGGAGGGTGCAGGGTAATGGGACCGGTTGAAATAATGGGCAGATGCGTGGCAGATGCAGTGTAATGTAGATAAATGTGAGGTTATCCACTATGGCGGCAAAAACAAGCGGGGAGATTATTATCTCAATAGGGTTAGGTCAGGTAATAGGGAGGTGCAGCGAGACCTGGGCGTCCTTGTACACATGACACTGAAAGTTGGCTTACATGTACAGCAGTCAGTGAAGAAAGCACATGGAATGTTGGCCTTCGTACAAGAAGATTTCAGTATAGGTGTAAAGAGGTTCTTCTGCAGTTGTATAGGGCTCTGGTGAGACCACATCTGGAGTATTGTGTACAATGTTGATCTAATTTGAGGAAGTACATCCTTGTGATTGAGGCAGTGCAGCGTTGGTTCACGAGATTTAACCCTGGGATTGCGGGACTGTCATGTGAGGAAAGATTGAAAAGACTAGGCTTGTATTCACTGGAGTTTAGAAGGACGTGGGGCTATATTATAGAATATGAAATTATAAAAGGTTTGGACAAAGTAGATGCAGGAAAAATGCTCCCAATGTTCGACGAGCCCAGAACGAGGGGCCACAGTCTTCGAATAAAGGGGAGGTCATTTAAGACGGAGGTGAGAAATAACGTTGTCAGCGAAAGAGTTGTGAATTTGTAGAATTCCCTGCCACAGAGGGCAGCGGAGGCCAAGCCACTAGATGGATTTAAGAGAGAGTTAGATAGAGTTCTGGGGGCTAGTGGAATCAAGGGATAGGGGGAGAAGGCAGGCATGGGTTATTGATTGTGGCCGATCAGATATGATCAAAATGAACGGCGGTGCTGGCTCGAAGGGCCGAATGGCCTCCTCCTGCACCTATTTTCTATTTTCTATGTCCATGTGCTATTTTGTGGTGATGTCTTTTTTGTGAGTGAGTACCTGCATGTGTTTGTGAGTGTGTGTGAGTGTGTGTGTGTGTGTGTGTGTGTGTGTGTGTGTGTGTGTGTGTGTGTGTGTGTGTGTGTGTGTGTGTCAGTGTCTGTTTGTGCATGTGCGTGTGTGTGAGTGTTTGTAAGTGTTTGTGCGTATGTGTGAGTGTCTGTATGTGTTTGTGAGTGTGTGTGTGTGAGTGGATGTGTGTCTGTTTGTGAGTGTGTGTGTGTGTATGAGTGTGTGTGTGAGTGTCTGTGTGTGAGAGTCTGCGTATGAGTGTCTGTGTGTGAGTGTGTGAGTGCATGTGTGAGTGTGTATGTGTGTGCTTGTGCGACTGTATGTGTGAGTGTGTTTATGAGTTTGTGTGTGTGTGTGTTTCTGTGTGTGAGTCGGTGTGTGTGTGTGTTTGGGTGTATGTGCGTGTGTGTGAATGTGAGTGTATGTGTGTGCAATCTGCTTGAAATGTTGTGAAATTGTATTTGCTGGCCTGCATTCCGCTAGAAGTGCTGTGGGATTGGACTGAACTCTACTTGAAGTAATGTGAGGTTGGACTTGCTGCCTGCACTCTGCTTGGAGTGCTGTGAGTTTGGATTTACAGCCTGCACTCTGCTTGGAGTGCTGCCAGGTCGGCCTTGCTACCTGCAATATGCTCGGAGTTTTCTGAGTTGAATTTGCTGCCTGAACTCTGCTTGGATTGTTGTGATGTTGTTCTTGCTGCCTGCACCCCGTTTGGAATGTTGGGAGGTAGTTCTTGCTGCCTGCACTCTGCTTAGAATGCTCTGAGGTTGTTCTTGCTGCCTGCACTCTGCTTGCAGTACTTGGAGTGCTGCGAGGTTGGACTTCAAGGGTAGTTATCTCTGGATAGCTTCCAGTACCACATGCTAGTGAGGACAGGAACAGGGAGCTAGGGGGTCTGAATGTGTGGCGAAGGGGATGGTGCAGTGAGCAAGGATTAAGATTTATAGACCACTGGGATATCTTCTGGGGTAGGGTTGACCTGCACAAATGGGACGGGTGACACCTTAACTGGAGGGGGAACGACATTCTGGCAGGCAAGTTTTCAAGAGCTACATGTGTGGGTTTAATTTAAAGTGGGGTGGGGTTGACAATTTGGGATTATAAAGATGGATTTGAAGGGGAAGTGGCTACAGGAAAAATTACAAAAGTTTCTCGAATTAATGGGAAGGAAAGCTTGCGAATGGACAACAGAGTAAGGTCAGGGCCAATTGCGAGCGGTGCGAGGGGGAAGTGAATACGGAGGTCAAAGTGCTGTATCTGAATACGCGAAGTGTAAGGAATAAAGTGGATGAGGTTGAGGCTCAGTTGGAAACTGGCAAGCATGATGTTGTGGGAATTACTGAGTCATGGCTGCAAGGGGGCCAGGGCTGGGACTTGAATATTCAAGGGTATACCTCCTATCGCAAAGACAGACAGGTGGGCAGAGGGGGTAGGGTTGCCCTGTTGGTGCTGAATAAAAATCAGTCCCTTGCAAGGGGTGACATTAGAACAGGAGATATGGAGTCAGTATGGATAGAACTAAGGAATTGTAAGGGTAAAAATACCCTAATGGCACGAATGCACATTCCCCCAAAGAGTAGCCTGGAACTAGGGCGCAAGTTGAATCAGGAGTTAAAATTGGAATGTAGTAAAAGTAATGATGTGGTTGTTATGTGAGATTTCAGCATGCTGGTAGACTGGGAAAACCAGGTAGGTTCTGGACCACAAGAAAACGACTTTGTACAGTGCCTTCGTGTTGGATTATTTGAACAGCTTGTATTGGAGCCAACCATGGAGAAGGCCTTTCTGGATTTAGTGTTAGATAATGAACGGGATTTGATGAAGGACCTCGAGGTCAATGAGCCATTAGGAGTAGTGACCATAACATGGTCAGGTTTAATCTACAATTGGAGAGGGAGAAGAGTAGCTCGGATGTGCCAGGGTTGCAGTTGAATAAAGGCGACTATGGGGCCATGAGGGAGGAGCTGGCCAAAGTTGAGTGGACAGATACACTAGTAGGGATGAGAGAGGAACAACAATGGCAGGTGTTTCTTGGAATAATACAGAAGGTGCAAGATCAGTTCATTCCTAGGAGGAAGAAAGATTCCAAGGGGAGATAGGGACGGCCATGGCTGACAAGGGACGTCAGGGGAAGTATAAAAATTAAAGCGAAGAAGTACAACGTAGCAAGGATGAGCGGGAAGCAAGAGGATTGGGTAATGTTTAAAGAACAACATATGATAACCAAAAAGACAATACAGGGAGAAATGATGATGTGCGAAGGTAAGCAAGCCAAGAATATAAAGCAGGATAGTAAAAGCTTCTTTAGCTATGTGAAGAGGAAAAAATTAGTTAAGACCAAAGTTGGACCCTTGAAGCCCGTAAAAGATTAATTTATTATGGGGAACAAGGAAATGGCAGATGAGTGAAACAGGTACTTCGGATCTGTCTTCACTAAGGAGGACACAAAAAATCTTCCTGATATAGTAGAGGCCAGAGGATCTGGGGTGCCGGGGAACTGAAGGAAATACACATTAGGCAGGAAATGGTGTTGAATAGACTGATGGGACTGAAGGCTGATACATCCCCAACGCTTGATGGACTGCATCCCAGGCTACTTAAGGAAGTGGCTGGAGAAATCGTGGATACATTGGTCATAATTTTCCATTGTTCTATAGACTCAGGATCAGCTCCTGTGGAATGGAAGGTAGCTAATGTTATCCCACTTTTTAAGAAAGGTGGAAGAGAGAAAACGGGGAATTGTAGACCAGTTAGCCTGACATCCGTGGTGGGAAGATGCTGCAGTCAATTATAAAATATGAGATTGACGCATATTTGGATAGCAGTGCAGGATCGGTCCGAGTCAGCATGGATTTAGAAAGGGGAAATTGTCTGGAATTGTTTGAAGATGTAACTCGGAAAATGGACATGGGAGAGCCAGCGGATGTAGTGCACCTAGACTTTCAGAAAGCATTTGATAAGTAACACATACGAGATTAGTGGGCAACAGGACACATGGTATTGGGGGTAGAGTGCAGTCATGGATAGAGAAGTGGTTGGCAGACAGGAAACAAAGATTAGGGATTAACGAGTCCATTTCAGAATGGCAGGCAGTGCCTAGTGGGGGACTTCAAGGCTCGGTGCTGGGACCGCAGCTATTTACAATAGACATCAAATATTCGGATAAAGGGATTTAACGTAATATTAGAACATTTGCAGATGACACAAAGCTGGGTGGCAGTGTGGACTTTGAGGAGGATATTATGAGAATCCAGGGTAACATGGACAAGTTAGGGGAGTGGCCAGATGCATGTCAGATGAAGTTTAATGCGGATAAACGTGAGGTTATCCACTTTGGTAGCAAAAACATGAAGGCAGATTATTATCTAAATGGCGTCAATTTTGGAAGTGGGGAAGCACAACGGGATCTGGGGGCCCTTGTTCATCGGTCACTGAAAGTAAGCATGCAGGTGCAGTAGGCAGTGAAGAAAGCGAATAGGACGTTGGCCCTTATAACCTTATATCGAATATAGGGGCAAAGAAGTCATCTTGCAGTTGTACAGACCCCAAGTGAGACCACACCTGGAGCATTTTTGCAGTTTTGGTCCCCTAATTGGCGGGGCTGTCATATGCTGAGAGAATGGAGCTGCTGGGCTTGTACACACTGGAGTTTAGAAGGAAGAGAGGGGTTGGCATAGAAACATATTGTGTATTGGGAGGGTTATGGACCTGAAGAGCGGTCATGTGGGCCGGCTCGTAACATATTAAGGATAAGGGGGGAATCCTTTAGGACCGAGATGAGAAGGACTTTTTTCACACAGAGAGTGGTGGGTCTCTGGAACTCTCTGCCACAGAGGGAAGTTGAGGCCAGTTGATTGGCTATATTTAAGAGGGAGTTAGATGTGGCCCTTTTGGCTAAGGGGATCAGAGGGTATAGAGAGAAGGCAGGTACGGGATACTGATTTGGATGATCAGCCATGATCATATTGAATGGCGGTGCAGGCTCGAAGGGCCGATTGCCGTACTCCTGCACCTAATTTCTATGTTTCTATGTTTCTATATTCCACCCGGAACTCATCAGGGAATATCGGCGGCAACATCCTGACGATCCTGGGCCGTCAGGAGCCGGCCGTTGAGGAGGGGGGGGGGGGGGGGTGGGGGGGGGGGGGCGGGGTGCTGTCAGGTCTCGCGTTTGATCAAGTATCTGTTTCTTATTGGTTTGTAATAGTAGAGATTGCATTCTTGTTCTATTTTGGTGTCTCACATCTCCTCTTGTTTAAGGTCCCATTTCCTGTCATGTCGTTTACTCTCATGTGATTGTTGGCTTCGCCCTGGTGTCTCGTTATCCCCAGTTAGTCTGTATTTAAGCATTTGTGCTTTAGTTCTCATTTTCATTCTCGGTGTTTTGCTACTTGGCATCACCTCGTTTCAGCTCCAGAAAACGTGTTACCTTATGATCTCGACCATTGCCTGCTCCTAGATTATACTGTTGCCTCTGTTTTTGCTTACCTGTGTACCGACTTGGACCGATTAAACTCTGAAAACGTATTTGCCCTGTGTCTGAGCCTGCATTTGTGTCCTCCTCCTCGTTCAGTTCTGATACCTTTCTTCTGTCACACTCTCCGGGACTGGCTTTCACTTCCTGTCAGAGGTATCCTGCAACATTATGCAGCGGCAGATTTTTATATCTTTCAAGAGATTACTCCCTCTAACCACTAAAGTAAACTACATGGTTAAGGAGAATGTCGTAATACACATGTGAGCTCTCCGTGAGACCTTCAGAGCTTCGTCAAGATAAATCTTCATCACACATTCTTTTGGTTAGTAGTTTCTTTATTGTTGAAAAAACGCAATAAGATACAACCGACCTGCTTCTCCGACTCGTACACTTTAATATTCGTCGAACTCCAACATATCGCTTTGAACGTTAGAAAATTCCTCGTGTCTCGGTTAAACGTTACATGGTCGAAGATTAACCTTCCCCATGTACGTTCAAAACTGAACTAAAAACGAAGCTTCTGCTCAAGGAACCTAGCTCCTTACACGCCCTGGAATACGTAATAAATCCCACCCACATAATAACGGACAGTCTAAAAATTAAAGGCAAATGCCATAATTAATGTCACACAAAGGAACGCCAGCAAGTTGGCTTGTACTCGCTAGAATTTAGCAGACTGAGGGTGGGATCTTATAGAAACTTACAACATTCTTCAGGGGTTCGATAGGCTGGATGCAGGAAGATTGTCCCCGATGTTGGGGAGGTCGAGAACAAGGTGTCACAGTCTAAGGATAAGGGGGAATTCCTTTGGGATCGAGATGTGGATTTTTTTTTTCACATAGAGAGTGGTGAGTCTCTGGAATTATCTGTCACAGAAGGTAGTTGAGGCCAGTTAATTAGCTATATTTAAGAGGGAGTTAGATGTGGCCCTTGTGGCTATAGGGATCAGGGGGTGTGGCGAGAAGGGAGGTACAGGATGTTGAGTTGGATGATCAGCCATGATCACAATGAATGGCGGTGCAGGATCGAAGGGCCGAATGGCCTACTCCTGCACCTAATTTCTATGTTTCAATGTTTCTATGAGGGGATGGAGGTGAGGCTCAATGTGGGGATGGGGATGTGGGGGAGGGGGAGCTGGGGGTGGTGGGTGTGTTGGAGGGGGGTGTGGGGTGGCGGGTGTGGGGTAGCCTGGGCAGGAGGAGGTGTGGGGGAGCGGGTGTGGGGGAGGGGGCTGGGGGAAGGAGGTTGGGAGTGGGAGGGGAGGCGGGTGGAGGGGATCGGGGGGACGGGGCACGTAGGTTGGGGGGATCGGGGTGTGGAGGAGGGGGCTGTGTGTGAGGAGTGGGGTGTGTATTAGGGTTGTGGAGAGTGGGTGGGGATGGTGGCGGGGAGGGGTATGGTGGATTGTAGCGGCGTGGGGGAGGGGTGAGTGTGTGCGGATTTGGGGGAGGAGATGTGGGACAGGGGTTGTGAGGGGGTTTATGGGGAGGGGATTGGAGAGTGGGGGTCTGAGGAGGGAATTTGTGGGGGAGGGTGTGTTTGTGGGCGAGAGGTGTGGGAGATGTGTGGGGGAGGGGTGTGGCGGAGGGGTGGGCGAGGGGTTGGGAGCCGGGTGGGTGGGGGGGATAGGGAGGGGGTGTGGGGTTATATGGGAGGGTAGGTGTGGGGAGGGGAGGTGAGGTGAGGGGAGGGGAGGGGAGTTGGGGGTGTGACGGGGATATGGGGAGGGGGTGTGGGTGGTGTGCTGGAGGGGGTTAGGGGTGAGGGTGTGGGGGTGTCGGTGGGAGTGTGCGGGCGGGTATGGGGGAGGGGGATGTGGGGGAGAGCGGGCTGTGGGATTAGGGAGGGGGTTGGGGCGGTTTGGGGGAGGGCTGATGTGGGGAAGGGGGTGTAGAGGAGGGGGATTCGGGGGAGGGGTGGTATGGGGTAGGTGGTGTGGGAAGTGGCTGAGGGCAGGGTGTGTGTGTTGGTGGGGGTTGTGGGGTGGGGGTGGGGGAGGGGTATTGGGGAGGACGGTGTGGGTTGGAGGGTGGGGAGCCGATGCTTGGGGAGGGGGACTGTGGGGGAGTGGGAACCTTGAAAACCTTCATCACTTTTGTATTATTTCACCGATCGTAACAAAACTTCTTTGACTTGCAGCAGAGGAGAATGGTGAAAAACATGGGGGTTCGAATTTGCGCAAATTTAATTGGAACGAAAACAATTCAAGATGAGAATTTAAGTAATATATAGTTAGATTATATTAGTACGACCGCACAGTGTGTGACTCTATCAGTTCTACAAGATAATAGTACGATTAAACGAGAACTTACCAGTTCGAAGTTTGATCTTGATTTTATGAGGAGTTATGTTGGTGGTTACGTGAAGATGACCCGCCAGGCCGCATGCGCACCAATCTTTAAAGCAGAGGTATGAAATTACAACTAACAACACCGAAGTGACATCGTAAGGTGCGTGACTCGAGAACTACCATATTATCCTTTATGAGAGAGTGTTGGGAATGGCGGGCACGGAATCACCAACGTAACTCCTCATCAAATCAAGATCAAACTGCAAACTGGTAAGTTCTTGGTTAATCTTACTACTTTACTTCGGAGTCACGTGAGTGATTCCGTGAAGAGTTCAAAACTTTGTGATTTCGTGCCGCAGATTACAAATCTCGACATCCCACTGCAGTGATTGATTCGAATGAGAATTAATGCATTAGTAGTAACATTGCATTTAATGCAGTAATAAGGTTTATTTATAAACACACAACAGCACCCCTCTACCCCATGGCACTTTAAACAGAACTTAAAATAGCATTGGCAAACAGCCCTGGATCGGCAATTGGCCGATGATAGAAAATCGGAAACATCAGCTCATTTGCCCATCCGGCGGCGGCCAAAATATGGTTGACGGGCACGTCACTCGCCTTGGCTGCCGACGTAGCTGCTGCCCTAGTGGAAAGAGATGCAAACATACTATCCAAATGATACGCTGACGTTGATGCTCACCTGGTGGAATGAGATATACAATCGTCAGTGTTAATGCCTGTATAACTCAGAACCTGCTGCAGTCACCTTGAAATAGTCTGCGGCCTAACTTTGTGTAGTTGTTTGTTTACTAATAAACAATGCTCATTCCATACTTCTTAGGATTCTGGTGGCCTTGATAACATAGACGTGAGCGAGTGGGGTATCCAAAATGATCTTAAATCATGCCATCCCTAGTCTACTGTGCTTGTTTAGACCAGAATGTAAAATGTAGTGGCACCTGCAGCCAATTCCAACTTATCTAGCCACAGCGTTTGCAATGTTTGCCGTCGTTGTGCTGACAGGCTGGCCAGCCGCTGGCCCCATAGTCAGCGATTCTGTTTGAATTTCTTGCCGTTCCAAGGGCATTCCCGCAGTCTTCTATTACAAGAGCAAATAGCAGGGTGATAGTGAACACCCCTGTCTATGGCCCCAGGATAGTTAAAATTTCGGAGACAGCATGTTATTAGTTAATATTCTAGCAGTCGACTTGTCATATCATAGTCTTACCCATGAAACAAAATTATCTCCCATTTGACATTTTTGAAATCGTCTATTGTCGATTGTCTATTGTCTATTGTCTATTATCTATCCCCCCTCGTCCTTCTGAACTCCAGTAAATACAACCATAGTATTTTCAATCCTTCATCGTATGACTGTCCCGCCATCCGAGGGATCAATCTTATGAACCTACGCTCCACTGCCAAAATCACAAGGATGTCCTTCCTCAAATTAGGAGATCAAAACTGTACACAATACTCCAGATGTGGTCTCACCAGAGCCCTATACAACTGTAGAAGAACCTCTTTACTCCTATACTGAATTCCTCTTGTAATGAAGGGCAACATTCCATTGGCTTTCTTCACTGCCTGGTGTACCTGCACGCCAACGTTCGCATCTGCCCACTCACTCAACCTGCCCAAGTCACCCTGCAACCTCCTAACATCCTCTTCACAGTTCACACTGCCACCATATAAGGTAAACAGTTGCGGCCCCAACACCGTGTCTTGCGGTACTCCACTCGCCACTGCCTGCAATTCTGCAATGGACCCGTTTACTCCTACTCCTTGCTTCCTTTCTGCCAACTAATGTTCTATCCATATCAACACCCGACCCCCAATACCATGCGCTCCTATTTTAATCACGTCGCTCACTACATCCACTGGCTCCGCTTCATCCATTTTACTTGTCACATCCTCAAAAGAATCCAGAATATTAGTCAAGCATGATTTCACTTTCATGAATCCATGTTGATGTGGACTAATTACTTTACTGCTATTCTAATGCCCCTTTATTATCTCTTTAATAATTGACTCCAATATATTTCCCACCACCGAAGTCAGGCTAACTGGTCTGTAATTTCCCCGTTTTCTCTCTCGCTCCTTTCTTGAAAAGTGAGATAACATTAGCTGTCCTCCAATCCGCAGGAACTGATCCTGAATCTATTGAACATTGGAAAATGATCACCAATGCGTCCACTATTTCTAGAGCCACGTCCCTTAGGACCGTGTGATGCAGACCATCCGGCCCAGGGGATTTATCATCCTTCAGTCCCATTAGCCTACCCAAATCTCGCCTAATTAAAAATTATTTCAGTTCCTCTACCCCCTTAGATCCTCTGTCCTAGAGTACATCTGGGAGATTGTTTACGTCTTCCTTCGCGAAGACAGATCCGAAGTACTTGTTCAATTCTTCTGCCATTTCATTGTTACCCCTAATAATTGCACCCATGTCTGACTTCAAGGGACCCACATTTGACTTTGCTACTCTTTTTCCGTTAACATTTTTAAAGACGCGTTTACTGTCCTTCTTTATATTCCTGGCCAGCTTCCCTTTGTACTTCATCTTTTGAACCCGTATTGCCCGGTTTTTGTTTATTTTTGTTGTCCTATGAAAGTTTCATAATCCTCTGGCTTACGGCTGCTCTTTGTTGTGTTATACATCGTTTCTGTTAGTTTTAATCTGACCCTAACTTCTCTTGTCAGTCACCAGTAGGTTGCCTCCAACTCCCCTTAGAATCTTTCTTCCTTTATGGAATGAAATGATCTTGCGTCTTCCGGATTTTGCCCAGAAATCCCTTCCATTGCTGTTCCACTGTCATTCCTGCTAGGATCCCTTCCCAGTCTACTTTGGCCACCACCCCTCTCATGCCTTCATAGTCCCCTTTGTTCAACTGTTTCACTGCCACTTCTTATTTAACGTTCTCCTTCTCAAATTGCAGATTACAACTAATCATATTATGATCAGTGCCTCCAAGCGGTCCCTTTACCTCGAGTTCTCTTATCATATCTGGTTCAATCTACAACACTAAATAAATAACTGCCTTTTCTCTGGTCGGCTCCATTAAAAGCTGCTCTAAGACTCCATCTCGGAGGCACTCCAAAAAATATCTTTTCGGGGTCCTGAACCAACCTGATTTTTCCAGTCTACCTGCATATTGAAATCCCCCGTCACGACAGTGCCATTACCTTTGTTACATGCTAGTTTTAACTCCTGCTGCAACTTACATCCTTCATCCCGGCTACTATTTGGAGGTCTGTAGATAACACCAATTAGTCTCTTCTTGCCTTTACAATTTCTCTACTCAATCCACAATGAGTCTACCTCGTCAGTCCCTGTGTCTTCCTTCGCAAGGGTCTGAGTGCCATCCCTCACCAGCAGAGCTACGATATAAAAATCTGCCGCTATAACTATGACAAACTGTTTAGTACAAACACTAATGTATTGACACATTGTTGGGTCGTAATGAGGGAATGACACACAGCACCGTTAGAGTGACACTCTGCGGCATAGTACTGATGGAGTGAATCACGGTGGCTGGAACTGATGGAGTGGCACACTGCGAGTTAGTACTCATGGATGACCCACTGTGGGGTAGAACTGATGCAGTTATACATTGGGGGTAATACTGATGGTGCGTCACAATTTGTGGCAGCACTAATGGTTATGCTTCATGGAGTCATACTCTGCGGGGTAGTGCTGATGGAGCAATACTCTGTGGGGTAGAACAGATGGAGTGATAAAGCGTGGGTAATACTGATGTGATAACACACTGTGTCGTAGCACTGATGGAGTGACACGTTTTGGGGTATTACTGATGAAGTGACGCATTTCAGTGAAATACTGGTGGAATGAAACACTGTCTGTTTTACTGTTGGGAAGACTCATTGTGGAGTAGTACTGATGCAGTGACACACAGTTGGGTATTACTGATACATTGTGGATTAGTACAGATGGAGTGATATACCTTTGTATGTCACTGATGGAGAGACAGGCTGTGGGGTTGTTCTGCGGAAATTGACATAGTGTGTTATAGTAACGATGGAGACGCACACTGTGTAGTATTGAGGTCGTGGAATACTGTGGGATAGTACTGATATGATGACACATTCTAAGGTAGCTTTGATGTAGTTACACACTGAGGGGGAAAATCGATCTAGTGACCCACTGTGGGTTATACTGATGGATTGGCACACGATGGAGTAGAGCTGATGGATGACGCACTGTGGGATACTAAGAATGGAGAGACACATTCTGTGATAGTACTGATTTAGTGACACATTCCAGCGTCGTACCAATGGGGTGAAAAACTGAGTATTACTAATCGAATGACATCCTGTGGGCCGGTATTGAAGGAGTAACACATTATGTCATAGTACTGATGGAGGACCACGCTGTGGGTTACTACCGATGTGATGACACACTGTGGGGTAGTACAGACATAATGTCACTTTGGGGAAGTAGTAATGGAATATCACAATGTGGGGTAGCCCTGATGTAATTACATACAATCTAGCATATAATGGTGAAGATACGCATTATGTGGTAGTACTGGTGTAATGACACATTTTCATGTAGTGCTGATCGAGTGCCCATTGTGTGCTCGCATTGATATTCTGAATTAGTACTGATGGGACTTCCGGTGGCGCCATGGAGTAAGAAGCAGGCGGCCCCTTTAACTCCGCTTCTGAAATGCGCTGAAAAGCGCAAAAAAGCCTGAACGAAAAACGGGACCGATTTAAAAACAGTCACCGGGAGATACCTGACGTCAAGTGAGTAAGTGACGTGATAATTGACCAGACTGCGGGTCGCTCAAGAGTTAGAGAAAACAACCCATGAAGAATCTGAGGAGGAATCTGAAGGACAAAGATGTATTGCTGCTATGGAAGGAAAAGTAAAATAACAAGAACAATCTTTAAGATAAACTATGGCAAAGGACTTTGGTGAGATTTTGAATAAGCAACGTTCCCAGCTATCTACTCATTTAGAAACAAGAATGGATACTGGGAACAATTATATTTGTGAAAAAAATGGTATTCTACAGGATCGAACTGAAGAAGTAAATACCAATTTACATGAAGAAATCAAACGGGTTGAAGAAGATCTCAGTAAACAGCTGCAGCCTGTTCTCCTTACTTCAACAGAACAAAAAAAAAACAATTAACGATCTGGAAACTACAACCACGGACATGTCTGATGCAAATAGTGAAAGAAGACCTAGACCGAGTTTCTGCGCAATGGCCAGAATGACCAACAAATGCCTAGATCTCGAGGCCAGGTCTAGACGGCAGCACTTAAGAATTGTTGGAGTGAAAGAAGGGAACGAAACTGGAAGAACTCTCGGGTTTTCACTGCCAACTTACTTCAACAAGTATTCAATATGTCTGAGAGACCCAAAGTGGATGCAGCACATCGAGTTCAGAGTGCACG
This sequence comes from Raja brachyura, assembly GCA_963514005.1. Next base: position 13,176 of record CAUPSL010000798.1, on the reverse strand, counting down.
CTCAGTGATTGGAGCTCCACCAAGATAGATTTTCCTGAAACTTAACGACATAGCAGTTCTTGAAGACATCATGAAGAAAGTGGCAATAGGAAAAAAAACTGATGTTCGGAGAAGAAAGTGTAAGATTTTTCGGAGATTACCCGGGAGAGATGGTGAAGAAACGTGCCCTTTTCACGAAGACCAGTCTGATTCTTAAAGGAATTCCAAACCTGAGATATGGAATAATGTATCCCGCCAAACTGAGGGTCACAAACAAGGACACGGAGCGTTTCGTTGTTGATCCAGAAGCCGTATTTAAATACGCCCCAGACTAAAAAAAACACTCTAAGGGTTAAGTAGAATGCTGCGGCTCGGCTGATTTCGTGGTCTAAACCACGTGTTTAATGTATACCTTTTGTATGTATTCATAAGGGGTAGATTGAGAAGAGTATGTTTCTTTATATAAAATATATAGAAAAGCTGCATATGAGGTGGCCGATAAAATCTCACGTGCTAATGTCCAGACAACGTATCAGGGATGGATTGGAACGTAAACGGATCGAATGTTCAAGGCCGTCGTGTTTGCTAAAGAAAGGTTCAAGAAACTGGAATCATGCAGCATAGAAAACAAATTAAACGGAGCGGAACGTAATAATCTACTAACAAATTATATAATTAATTATATCATTAACACATAACTAATTGTACTAAACCATTTATTTTAACCTAAAACCTAATGTCATAACCAAATAATGATCCATTCCTCTTTAAAGATAACACTGAATAGCTTCTAGATTTATGATCTCTAGTTAAGGTTCATTGTATTGGTATTTATCAAAAATATGGTTAATCGATTTGTGGGGGTGAGCTTACAGAGACACCAAGGACAGAGCGTGGGAGAATCACCCAAGCTTGTAAGACGAGCCTGGAAGGCAGCCAGGACGTCGTCTCAGCTTTCAGTTAACCCCTTCCAACCAGATGACTTTCATGAGGTTGTTAATTAAAATCGGGTATTTAAATAGTAAATACCTATTCAAACCGAGTTAAGAAATGTAATCCTCTTAGAGGAATTTATTGATAATGTCATAGTCTTTGATACTGTTTAAAACACGATTATTCATAAGCAAAAAGCTAGCTTTTCTTTATTTATATAGAGTATTAAATACTAAATACCTACTTAGTCCAATCTATGAAATGAACTACTTACAGTACATGCTCTGTTTTTTTTTCTTTCTGTGCATATAATATCCAGTTCTGGCCTGTTTATTTTTATTTTGTATAATATTAGTGCGTATACGGCGGAGCTCAATGAGATTTACACCTACGGAAGATCACACGAATTCTCCCACCAATGGGTGGTTTCACACAATGTACTCAAATACTGCTTTTTTGTATCATTTATGTCATTTAGCATTGTTTTCACTTTTTCTTTATAGGCCACCTTTCTTTGGGATATACCATCAGAGTTCTGAAATAGGAAAAACCCACCCAACACCCAGAAGGTTGAGTTATTGTGTTGCACCATCTGAAACAAGGGAATCCATGTAAGCTATAATGCAAGACGACACTCTGAAGAAAACTGGTGGAATTGCGTTTTGTAGCTCTAATACTAGGGGCGCTAACGAGCCAATTAAAAGTGGTATGACTCTTGCGCAATTAAAATCAATTAATGCTGATAAAATATTTTTACAGGAAACGCACCTCAAAGTTAAAGCTCAGACAGGCTGAAAGCTAATTGGATCGGTTAAATATTTCACTCCTCCTATCTCTCCAAATCCAGAGGCACTGCAATTATAATCCGGAAGGGCATACCATTTAAACATAAAGCCACCATTGGAGACAAATATGGTAGGTATCTCATAGTTTCTGGTGAGATATACTCCCACTCACTATGGTAAATATCTATGCTCCTAACTTGACAACCCACAATTTTTAAATAGAATCTTGAATATAATTTCAGACTCCTCCAAGCAAAACCTGATATTTGGGAGGGGGTGTCAATTGCGTTCTTGCTCAATACTTGGATAAATCTGCACAACAAAAGAGATACAATGCAACATCAAAATCCAGCGAACTCTTGAATACGTATATAAAATACGAATATAACAGACGGATGGAGGATTGCCAACCCATCTGGAAAAGAATATTCCTTCTAGTCATCAGTACATAAAACCTAAACACGTATTGGCTATTTACTGGTGTACACTAAATTAATATATTTCACAATTAATACGTTAATAAATTAATACACACGGATCAAACAGGGTTTATACCCAAGAGACATTCGTTTAATAATTTGAGACGCCTTTTTAACATAATGTACTCACTGAGAACTAAAAAAGAATACATCAATTATTTCATTAGATGCAGGAAAAGCAGTTGACCAAGTAATATGGAAATATATGTTTACGGTACTGCAAAAATTTCAGTTGAGAGAAAATGTTATCTCATGGATAAAACTGCTATATGATAAGGCGACTGCCAGAATATTTACTAACCATAAACTCTCTCCTAAATTTCAGTTTTCCAGGGGCAATGGACAGGGATGTACGTTATCACCCCTGTTATTTGCCCTTGCTATTGAAACTTTAGCGGAAAGTATAAGAGGATATCCGAACTTTCACGACTATAATTCTAAATACTCCAATAATAAAATGCCATTACATGCAAATGATGTATTATTATATATCACTAATTCTAAAGTTAGTATTCCAAATATATTAGATCTTATAGAGGAATTCGGCTCATTTTCATGATATAGAATAAACTGGAACACGTGAAATTACGTCATTAAAACCTGACGAGCCGACACGCATTGTAAAATTCCGAAAGCGAATCAGGTGTTACAATTTCCATTTAAAATTGCAACGGAAAAAAACAAGTATTTATGTATTCCAGTTACCAGAAGATAGAAATTATTATTTAACGCTAATTTTAGTCCTTTGTTAAATAAACGGATTACATTTTGGAAAACGCTACCACTATCATTAATTGGCAGAAGAAATGCTATAACAATGATAGTGCTACAACAAATAATTTATTTATTTCAATCCATACCAATATATATACCAAAATATGTTTTTTAAAAACTAGACTCCAATATTACTAATTTTATATGGCACTACAAAGCACATAGAACTAAAATAAATCATTTGTGTAACCCTGAAGATGTAGGGGGACTTGCACTGCCTATTTTTTTTATATTGTTATTGGGCAGTGCATATTAAGAATATTATTTATTGCTTGAATTGTCCTTCTCAACAGATGGAATGGATAAGAACAGAGAAAGAGGATTGTTTTCCTTACGATTTAGGAGCGATCCTCTTATGCCCGGTAACATTGAATGATATATTATACAAGAAGAATCCAATCATGCACAATATAATTCGAATTTGGAAACAAATAAAATTAACTTTAAAATTAAGAAACTTATCATCATTAACACCAATAGTGAATAATCCGGTATTTAAACCATCTTTTATGGATAAAACATATAGACAATGGGAAAGATTGGGAATTAAAAAGTTGGGTGACATGTATGAAATGGGAAATTTATTATCATTTCAACAATTAAAATCAACCATATAACCATATAAGAATTACAGCACGGAAACAGGCCATCTCGGCCCTTCAAGTCCGGGCCGAACAACTTGTTTCCCTTAGTCCCAATTGCCTGCACTTATTCCATAACCCTCCATACCTTCTCATCCATATGCCTATCCAATTTATTTTTAAATGATACCAACGAACCTGCCGCCACCACTTCCACTGGAAGCTCGTTCCACACCGCTACCACTCTCTGAGTAAAGAAGTTCCCCCTCATGTTACCCCTAAACTTCTGTCCCTTAATTCTAAAGTCATGTCTTCTTGTTTGAATCTTCCCTATTCTCAAAGGGAAAAGCTTGTCCACATCAACTGTGTCTATTCCTCTCCTCCTTTTAAATGCCTCAAGTCCCCCCTTAACTTTCTGCGCTCCAGAGAATAAAGACCTAACTTATTCAACCTATCTCTGTAACTTAGCTGTTGAAACCCAGGCAACATTCTAGTAAATCTCCTCTGTACCCTCTCTATTTTGTTGACATCCTTCCTATAATTGGGTGACCAAAATTGTACACCATACTCCAGATTTGGTCTCACCAATGTTTTGTACAATTTTAACATTACATCCCAGCTTCTATACTCAATGTTCAGATTAAATCAAAATTTAATCTGAATAATAACCAATACTTTAAATATGTATAGATATGTGAGTTTATAAAAACATATATACCAAGATTTAAGAATATAACGAAAGATCCACTGGAAGAAGCAATGAATATTAAGGAGGACTCTCAAAAATTAATATCTTATCTATATAACAGTACTCTTAACAGAGAGCTGCCATCAACAGAGGCAATTAGAGAAGACTGGGAAAACATTTAATGATAAAAATTTTTAAAGAAACATGGGAGAGGTATTTGATATATATACATTAATGTTAGATTAACACTGGACATATTTAATTCAATTTAAAATATTACATATATTATATTATTCAAAAGTTAGGTTGAATACATTTTATTCAAATATTTCTCCCATCTGTGATAAATGCCTTTCTCAAAATGCCAACTTCACACAGTCTTTCGTTTCTTGCACAAAACTTCAAAGATTATGCTGTGATATATTTGATATTTTCACAAGCTTAAGATAAAAATGGAACCTAGCATGGAAATGATTATATTTGGAGTATTAGGAGATGGGACAAAAATAAATATATCCCAAATCTCATTTATTAATTATGGTTTAATAATAGCGAAAAAACTCATACTCAAATTCTGGAAAAAGGCTACCATACCAACACTCAAAATGTGGATTGGTAATACGTGGAAATGGCCCATTCGGAATAAATGAGACTCCTCCTAATAGAAAAAAAGACCAATTCTTAAAAGACCAATTCTAATTCTTGAGTTGGTCTCCATTTATTGATCTTGTGGATTCATGGGGTGTATTAACATCGTAAAATTAAAAATTCTGGGTTTGAGTGAAAAATGATTAAGAACAATGAAAACATATATATATATCGACTTGTCGCGTGCGAGAATCTCCTTTCTGCTTCACTTTCTCTATTTCTCTATTTCTCTTTCTTTACAAAAAAAATTAAAGAAATGTTAAAAAAAAGTGAAATTATGTCAATAAAACCTGAAGAGCCGACGCACCTTCTAAAATTCCCTTTCAGAATTGCTACGGAAAAATTCAAATATCTGGGTGTTCAGGTAACCAGAAAATACACCTCCCTATTCAACGCAAACGTCCCGCCTTTAGTTTCTAAATTAAACGCTCTTATTCAATTCTGGAAAACACTCCAGATGTCTCTAATAGGCAGAATACATGCTATAAAGATGATCTTCCTTCCACTAATCCTGTATTTATTCCAATGAATACCGATATGTCTTCCAAAATGTGTTTCCAAAAAACTTGATTCTCTGATTACAAACTTTATTTGGGATTATAAAACACATAGAATTCATAAACGGCATCTATGTAAACCCAAAGAAACGGGTGGATTGGCTCTCCCCAACTTCTTATACTATTACTGGGCAACGAATATTAAAAATATAATCTACTGGCTAGACAATTCAGGCCAATAGGTAGACTGGTTAATAATGGAGAGAGAGGATTGTTCGTCTTTTAATATAGGTGCGATACTTCTCTCTCCAACAAATTTGAAGAACACACTATATGATAAAAATCCGAATATTCACATACCTCTGTGAATCTGGAGACAAGAAAAATCGACTTTAAAACTAAGAAATGTATCTGTTCTTTCAACAATAGCCAATAGCCCTTTGTTCAAGTCATGTATTACAGATACAACGTTTACATATTGGGAAAGACTAGGAATAAAAAAAAACATTGGAGATCTTTACGAGATGGGAACTCTTCTCTCATTTCAAGAATTAGAGTGTAATATCACCGGAAAGGTAATCAATATTTCAGATATCTTCAAATTCGAGACTACCTGAAAAAACATAACAACACTACCAAACTTTGCTACCAAATATACTAGACGAAGGTTTGAATAGAAACTCAGAGTCAAACAACTTAACATCATATTTGGATAACACCCTGCTAAATATAGAATTCCCATCGTCAGAAGCAATTAGAAGATTCTGGGGAGAGGAACTAGGCCTAAAAATCCTAAAAGATAGATGGCAAGAAAAGCTTTTATATGTACATAATTGTTCGATTAACGTTAGACATACGTTAAAGCAATGTAAAATACTGCATAGACTCTACTATTCAAAGTATAAACTCAATAAGATATTTCCAAATGTATCTCCAATTTGTGACAAATGTCTCCTCAAGAAGTAACTATAACACATTCGTTCGCCTCTTGCATAAAATTACATAATTTTTGGAGAAGAATTTTAGAAATTCTCTCAAAAACGCTAAAAACAAATTTGGACCCCGACACGAAACAGATTATTCTATGAATGTCAGACGCCTGTTCTGAGCGATCAATATTTCAAAGACGTTTCCTCAATTATGGCCTGATAACGGCGAAAAAACGAATACACAAATTTTGTAAACATACATCCGTTCCTACTCTTAAAATGTGGATTCCAAACATATCTGAGACGCTACATCTTGAAAATATTAGACTTGGCTTAGCAGAAAAACCAAAGCTTTTTTCGAAGACATGGACACCATTCATTGATGTATTACAAGGACAGTATGGCGCAACACAATTTTGGAGAAATCTTATTACAGGTTGGGTGATGGGTGGGGAGGGATACGAGACAGGTATATCACCACCTTTTGTTTTTCTTTCTGTTTGTGTATTTTTACTTCTCTACGTCTTCCTTATTTATTTTACCTGCTCACACTTTGGCTACACTTTGTCTAGGGGTTCTATCCTTCCACATTCCACTTTTCCTCTCTCTTGCTTTTTCTTTCATCTTTTCTCTCAACTATAGCTGAAATCAAAATTGAATCTGTACAATAACTGTATTATGTCACATGCCGCTGGTTCTTTTTGGACACTTGCTTCTAATAGAAATAGAACAGATAAAAAAAATAGGAGAGAACATGATAGGGCTCTTAAAGATAGTTGAGTCAGGGCATATGCGGAGAAGGTAGGAACGGGGAACTGATTGTGGATGATCAGCCATGATCGCATTGTATTACCTTGCTGGTTCAATGGACCGAATGGCCTAATCCTACACCTATTGTCTATGGTCTCTGGTCTATGAGGTGGGGAGTTGGATCTGATGTAGTTTGGAACAATATCCACTTTTCTGGAACAATGCCGCTCCCAATTTCCAACCGTCAGTGTCGCCACAATTGCGAAACATTGGAGTTTCTCAATCAATTCCCTGAATGAATCCAAACCTCTCACGCAGCTGGATTTCATATGACTGATGTCATCTGTTTGGGAATAATTTCGAAATCTCTATTTTTCTTCATTCTGATGAATCGTCACTGTCCCTGTGGAGACGGAAAATGGCATAAAGTGTCAGGGAAAAAACCTGCCCCAGCATTTTATTCCGAGATTACCGCTCGCTTACGTTGACACGTCCATGGGCAGAAAAAATGGGGCAAATGCTTTGGGAATATTACGACGTGGAGAAAATCTTGTACGTGATCATTACTGCCGTTGGAGTCCCTGGTAAGTGAGCAGAACAATTCAAGTTTTATAACTCAGTGTGTTAAACGGTGTTGACCTGATTCTGATCATGTTACAAGCTTCCCAACTGTTCAAGAATATGTGAACTATATCAGACATGTTAGTAAAATATTTCTGAAATCACGCTGTAATTCTCTGGGTGGCGCCATGTAAGCAGCCCCGTAAGCAGCCTGTGTCGCCCTAACTTCTGTTATTGTTATTGTTCTTAGTCTATTTCTATTTGTGTGTTTTTGTGCATCTTTAGTTTTGTGTTATGCGGGGATGGAGAGGGATGGTTGCGGGGGTTGCGCGAAACGTTTTATCTCTTCCCTGGACGGCGATACGATGTTTTTCCTTATCGTATCTCCGTCCATATTGCGGCCGCGTGGAACAGGCGGTCCCTTTTAGGGATCGACATCGGGAGCTCCAACAGCTGGAGCTTCGACCACCCAGATCGCGGGAGCAACGATCAACGCGATACGGGGGATTCGATCGCCGATTGCGAAGGAGTTAAAGGCAAAGAGAGTAAAGGGATAGTTAATGCCCCCCTGATTTCACGGTAGAAAGCTCACAAAGGGATAGGAGAGTAAGGCCAAGTGTAATAGGGATCGATGTGAAAAGTGAGATGCGTAAGGAATTATAAGTATTGTCTGGGAATGCGCGAAGTTTGAGAAGTAAAGTAGATGAGATTGAGGCTCCGTTGGTAGATATGACATCGTGGGGAATACTGAGAAGTGGCTGCAGGACCATCGGGCCTGGCAACTTAATATTCAGGGTTATACATCCCATAGAAAGGACAAGCAGGTGGGCAGAAGGGGGTGGTGGCTCTGCTTGTGAGGCATTAAAATTAGTCCCTTGCGAAGGAAGACATAGGGACACGAGACAGATTCCCTGTGGATTGAGTTGAGGAATTGTAAAGACAAAAAAACACTAATTGGTGTTATCTACAGACCCCCAAATAGTAGCCCGGATATAGGGTGTAAGTTGCAGTAGCAGTTAAAACTGACATGTTTCAAAGGTAATGCCACTGTGGTGATGGGGGATTTAAGTATGCACGTAGACTGGGAAAATCGGGTTGGTTCAGGACCCAAGAAAGAGAGTTTGTAGAATGCCTCCGAGGTGGATTTTTCGAGCAGCTTGTAATGGAGACGACCTGAGAAAAGGCAATTCTGGATTTAGTGTTGTCCAATGACCCAGATTTGATAAGAGAACTCGAGGTAAAGGAATCGCTTTGAGGTAGTGATCATAATATTATTAGTTATGTAATTTGAGAAGGAGAAGGTTACATCGGAAGTGTCAGTGATGCGGGTGAACAAATGGTACAATGAAGGCTTGAGAGAGGAGCCGGCCAAGGTAGACTGGAAAGGGATCCCAACAGGAATGACGGTGAAAAGAGTAATGGCAGGAATGTCTGGACACAATCCTAAAGACACAGGACCATTTCATTAGAAAAAAGGAATAAAGCGTCTAAGGGGCTCTAAGCGACTATGAGGTAACCGCAGTTGACAAGAGAAGTTAGAGCTAGAAAAAAATAAAATAAAAGATGTATAACACAACATAGAGTAGCGGGAAGCCAGAGGATTGGGAAACTTTCATAGGACACCAGAAGAAAAGAAAACGGGCAATACAGGATGAAAAGGTGAAGTACGAGGGGAAGCTGCCCAGGAATATCAAGAAGGACAGTGAAAGCTTATTTCGATATGTTAAGGGAAAAAGAGTAGCCAAGTCAAATGTGGGTCTCTTGAAGACAGGCACGCGTGAAATTATTATGGGTAACAAGGAAATTGCAGAAGAGTTGAACAGTTACTTCTCAAAGGAAGACACGAACGATCTCTCAGATGTACTGGAGGACAGAGGCTCTAAGGGGGTAGAAGAACAGAAGTACATTTTCATTTGGCGAGAAGTACTATAGCGTAGGCTAATGGGACTGAAGGATGATAAATCCCCTGGGCCGGATGGTCTGCATCCCAGGGTCCTCAGGGAGGTAGCTGTAGAAATAGTGGAAATAGTAGAAATCGTATAGAATAGATAAAATTATAAAAGGACTGGACAAGCTAGATGCAGGGAAAATGTTCCCAATGCTGGGTGAGTCCAGAACGAAGGGGCACATTTCTAGAATAAAGGGGAGGCCATTTAAGGCTAAGGCGAGAAAAAAACATTATCACCCAGAGAGTTGTGATTTTGCTGAATTCCCTGCCACAGAAGGCAGTGGAGGCCAAATCACTGGATGGATTTAATAGAGGGTCAGATAGAGCTCTAGGGGCTAATGGAATCATGGAATATGGGGAGAAGGCAGACACGGTTTATTGATTGGGGACGATTAGCCATGATCACTATGAATGCAGGCTCGAAGGTCCTCGTGCGCCTATTTTTTATGTTCTCAATGTTTCTATTATTAAATTGGCAGCCGCGCACCGACTCCAACATACCTAGTCTTTATCTGAAAGCTGATGTTCAGCCGCGGAGAAGATGTTCAGTAATGTTCAGTGTCCATTCCCTTCTCTTTCCCCAGTGAATTTAGTGGCGATTGTGATCCTGTCACGGGGAAAGTGTGGCCTCTCTACCTGCACCACTCGCTACCTGGTAGCCATGGCAGCGGCCGATCTACTGGTCATTATCACCGAGGTCATTTTTTATCATATCAAATATCATTACTTTTGGTGGAGTTTCCTGTCCATGACCCCTGTGTGCAGTGTTAATGTTGTACTGCAGTTTGCAACTGCAGACTGTTCTGTCTGGTTCACCATTATGTTCACCTTTGATCGGTTTGTCGCCATTTGTTGCCAGAACCTAAAAACAAAATATTGCAGCGGGAAAACTGCGGCTGCTGTTCTCGCAACAGTCGGCGTTCTGTTCTGTCTGAAACACATTCCCCGCTACTTCATACGGGAACCCCTGTATATCATCGACAATGTCCCGTGGGGCTGTGTTACGTTGGACATTTATTACACTGACCCCGGGTGGGTGGCATTTGACTGGCTCGACACGGTTTCAACTCCGCTCCTCCCTTTCGCTGTAATCCTGCTACTCAACGCTCTGATAGTCCGGCACATTTTAGTGGCCAGTCGGGTCCGTAAGGGGCTGAGGGGTGAGAGCAAGGGGGAGAACCGCAGTGACCCGGAGATGGAGAGCAGGAGGAGGTCTATAGTTTTACTCTTCACCATCTCCGGCAGCTTCATCCTCCTGTGGCTGACATTTGTTGTAGTCTTCGTCTATTATCAGATCACAGGAAATGCAAATGATAGGAATGATTCTGATTATATCGTTAATAACGTCGGGTATTTGCTGAGGAATCTCAGCTGCTGCACGAACACATTTATTTACGCGGTGACCCAGTCCAAGTTCAGGGACCAGTTGAAGAGCGCGGTGAAATATCCACTCATCTCAGTGTATCGGCTGATTGATAAATCCGCGCCCTGAGCGCCCCCCAGAGGCAGACGCAATCTCACCACTGCGGGCTCCGGCTCCTGACATTCACCGCCGGTCAGGATCGGGTGAGCAAGTTGGGCCGAAGGGCCAGTTTTCGCGCTGTAGGGCTGAGGGAAGAAATGAGTTTGACAACAGGGCTTCGTGCCCGTGTCTGTAACCTCCTCCCCTCCGGCCACGACACCCCCTCTCTTTCGAAACGAAACAGTTAAACCAAAACTGAACATGTCCCCTCACTCTCCCCCTCTCTCCCCCCTCTCTCCCCTCCTCTCCACTTCGTTATAATACATTACAATAATAAACTAAACTAATATCTAAAGGGCTCTCCCACCTCCTTTTCATAATAAATGTACAATAAATTAAACTGATATTTGTAACGCCCTCTCGCTTCCTCCCCTTCCCCCCCCCCCCACTGCATACGAATACATTTACAATAATACATTAAACTAAATACATATTTCGAAACCAGCACCACCCTCTCTCTCTCCCAACTCAACCACTCGTCCCTCTCTCCCACCCTCTCTTCTCTCTCTCCCTTCTCTCTCGCCCTCTCTCTGTCCTCACCCCCTCTCTCTCTCACCTACTCTCTCTCTCTCTCTCTCTCTCTCTCTCGCCCTCTCGCTCACTTACTGCTACCCTTGCTCACCAATCCCTCTCCCTTCCCCAATCTCTGTCCCCCACACGTTTCCGCTCTCTTCCCAGCCCCATCTCTATCCTCTCTTTCGACTGAATAAACTAAACTTACAATAAATGTACAATAATGAACCAAACTAATATTTGATACCATCTCCCCTCCACAACTTTATAATAAAATTACAATAAATTAAACTCATACTTGTTATCCCCTCTCTCTCCTGACCCTTACTTTCCCCTTCTACCTCTCCACCCTCTCTCTCCTCCCTCTCTCTGTATCCCTTCTTTCTCTCCCATCCCATTTACGTCCCGCCTCTACATTATTAGAATACATTTACAATACAATATAAACTAAACTAACATCTGACACACGCTATCCCCCCTCTCTACATTACCATGTCGCTCTGTACCCTCTCTCCCATTCTCTTTCCTTCTCATTCACCCTTTCGTTCCCCTCTCTCCCCCCTCTCCTCCCTCCTTACCTCTCTATCCTTTTCTCCCCTTTCTCTCCTCTCCCTCTACCCCCCTTCTCTCTCTCTCTCCACCTCTCTTTAATTTCCCATGTTCTCTCTCTCTCTCCTCTCTCTCTCTCTCCCCCCTCTCCCTAATCTTAAACACCAACAGCAATCCAGTGTAGATGTTGACCATGAAGGGGACTCTGGATATGGGAGAGGTATTGTGATTTTTCGTGGACACGGGGAGTAAACGGTGTATTGTTTGTGGATGATCAGCACATAGCACTGATTATGGATGATTTGCCATGATCAAATTACATGGCGATGCTGGCTCGAAGGGCAAGATGGCGTATTCCTGCACCTACTGTCTATTGGTTATTGTCTGTTGTCTATTGAAACGGCCACTTTCTCGCCCTCCGCTGGGAACGGGAGGCAAAGGTCGGTCATCTTGAAACAGGCCGCAAACTCCAGCCTAATCTCCCTGATCAACTTTTTCCCTTTTTACTTCAGAGATACCGCGTGGAAACAGGCCCTTCAGCCATCCGAGTCCGTGTCAATCAGTCATGATCTCCCCTCCCCCCTCCCTGTATCATAATCCCTCTCGCTCTCTCTGAAAGAGATAATGGTCAAACCTAAAATGGAGTATTTCTTCGACAAATGCGTGGACTAGTAGAACAAGAGAATGGCTCGGTGCCAAGTCTGAATGACTTTGTAAATTATATGGAACACAATATGGAGGACAGGTTGTCATTTCAATAAAGACATTAACATGGCAGCCTGCAGTATAACGTGTGCTTCTTTAAGGCCATAAAGAAGCCAAGATTGAAAACAATTACCTGATGCCCCAGAGATGAGGAATAACCTGTCATTGGACGAGCTCGATTTGGACCCAGCTTTCCTATATTTTGAAAGTCTAAAGAATCTTTCAGTCATGCCATACCCAGACTTGGTGGGAGCGTTTTACTGATAATAAAAATTGTATAATTGTGTTAACTTTCCTTTGTTCTGTGAGTGAGACCAGGAGAAGCACTGAGCAAT